>OVBJ01000552.1:0-42820 GCA_900406535.1 Noccaea bulbosa | reverse complement strand
AATTTTTTTTTTTTTTTTTTTTTTTTTTCCATGTATAGGCTTGTTCTACAGAGAAAATTATTACATTAAGGTGACGACCAATGGGGTTGATCCACGTGTTTGACATGTTTGTTTGTTTTTTTTTTTTTGTAACTGAAAATTGTTTGACATATTTTGTTTCATCCTCTTTTACTTGTTTTTGTTTTCAACTGTTTCGACTCCTCAATACCCTCAAAAGCTTAAGTTTTTTTTTTTTTTTTTTGTTGTTGTGCAACCCTCGAAAACTCAATTTATGTTTTTAATTTGGAGAATTATTTGTTTTACATGAAAAGTGTGAGATATTGATGAAGAAATATTTAATACTAAAATGGATATATAAATTATGGTGGTGCTGTCGAAAAAGAACACTGACGAAAAACTTATGACAGTGCAACTTATCTACTCTAACCATGATTCATGAAGACCAAACTCCATTTGTTTATCTTTTTTTTATTTATTTTTTTTAAAAGGCATTTTTTGTTGTTAAAGGATTATTATTTTTAAAAGGCTTTTTACCAAACTCCATTTCATTAGTGGAAAACCGTACTTTGTTAGTGGAATTTTCCAATCGTATCAGTGTATCACTAGCGTTTGTCTTTTGATTTTACTTCTTGCATGTATGTATTCTTGTAAGTTTCTGTATATGTAAAGCCATCATGTTAGTTTAGTACATATTCTCATTTTCATATAGAAATAACATATTCTACCATTATTAAACATACTAACGCACTCTCACTTAGAAACACATATCCGTTGTCATCACATAATCAAACTACTATTGTTTTATAATTTAATTATGACTAGGACCAACATTATAAATTTATTATAAGATCAGTTATGAAGATTGAAAAGTGTAATATTAATATATATAAAAACATCACTTAGTATAATAGTGTTTCACATTACCATTACTAAAAAAGGAAAAAGAAAAAACTCAAGGCTTGATGCATTTGAGATCCTTGATGGTGGCGAGTCTATTGAGAAAGACGTCAAAGTCATCGTCACGGCTAAGCATGCTCACGCGCACATACTTCTTGTCACAGCCACATCGGTCTCCTCCTCTCGTCAAAACCTTATTCTCCTTCAAGAGGCTTCCAAGATCTCTCTCCTCTTTACACCCTAACCATGCAAACGCTGCAAGTAAAAAAAACATTACGAAATCTCAACTGTTAATTAACGACCCGACCGTTACAATTTCAGCACAAAAATGAGTTGTGGTTTTTGTACCTGGAGAATTGGATATGGTTTTGCCAAAAAATCTGCAAAAAGCTTGAGGGTAATTAGGTAGAGTGAATGTATCACCGGAGTCAACTACCTCTCGTAGCCTCTCCCACCGTGACCTCATCTTTTCGTAACCATACTTGAAGAAGCTCTCCGATTTGTTCCGACAGGTTTTGGTGACTTCATTGAGAATCGTGGTGGCTCGAGTCTGTGACTCCTTAGATACACCAATGGAGTTGATAGTTAGGTACTGCACCATCTTCTTAGCCACCTCTATGTCCTTCACTAACGCCCACCTTCACACCAATAATTAAACCGTTGTCGTAAATTATACGTATAAGGACAAAAACGCATCGTTTCAGTGATTAATGTCTCACACAAATAAATGAAGAACCAAAGCATGGTTTAAGAGGCTAGTTTCTAGGCATGTCCATTTTAACTTATAGCGGATATTGGTTAGGTATATGGACTTAAACAAAGAGAGGAAAAATGGCGTCATTTAAAGTGATAAGTTTGACTCACCCGATGCGAGACCCAGCATGGCCAGTGATCTTGGAGAAGGTGAAGAGCATAAGGTCGTGGTCTTGACGACGAGTGATGGGAGTGTAGTGTGGCCAGTAATACGCGAAGTCGTGTATCACTTTCCCACCCTCCGTACGGTTCACCACCGGCTCTCTGATGGTGCCATCAGGGTTGTTCGGAGACGTCACCATCTCGATGTACGGTCCGTTTCTGTCGAACGTCCTTGCGTCTCCTTCCCATTTGTACAGCTTCGATTGAAGATACGATGCCTCCTCCACGTATGTCTGTACCAAAACACAAAGCACATATATGTTGAACCTAATTAAGGAGAGGACTGTTTCTGGTAGAACTAATTAAAAAAGTTGGAAAACATTAAAATAAATTAAATAAAGGTCAGTTTCCGTTTCTTTCTTTCGGATATTTCATGTGTTGTACTCAAGACATACATCTTCTTCAGTCCCAAAGTTATAAATATATACATGAAACCTTTCAGGCCATCAGAACATTCTTTAAAGATAGGAAAGTTCGGCTTTAATGGGTTTTCATCTCCCAAACAACCATAGTAAAACTAAAAAGTGATGATTCAATCATTTTGTTGATAATTAAAAGGTTATGATTTATTATTCGTTTTAAGAGTATTTTCTATGTAAAAAATGTAGTTATATTTAGAGTTATAATATATTTTATCATCAAAAACATTAAATTATTTCCTAATCATAATAACTAAATTTTTATTTACTTTTGCAATCATTGGTATTGTTTTGGTTTTGAAAAATCGCGGGAAAATTATCAAAACAACACTTATATTTTATCTAAAAATGATATATCAGAATATTCATATGAAAAATTACCAAATATGTGTTTAAACTATCAATAATAAAACATTTTACGACGAATAAACTTTTGAAATTTTCTTAAAGATGAGAGGAAAAAAATCATTGGCTGATACGGGAAAAAAAAAAAAAAAAAAAAAAAAAAAAAAAAAAAAAAAAAAAAAGCAATATGATAAAATTAAGAAATGGGATACATAAGGAAACAATATCCAGTGAGTGAGGGGCTTACGGAGTAATAAGGAACGGCCGCGACGATGCTAACAGGTTTGACCTGAGAGAGCGACGAAAGTGCAAACAAAGCGGCCTGACAAAGCTGCGATGAGCCAGTCCCCACCACGATGTAGCGTTCCTCAGTCGCTGCGTTACCGATCGCACCATGCAACGCCTTGATCGCCTTCTCAAGCTCTGGCTCTAGGAACCAGCACACGTTTGTCGTGTCGCTGAAGTAACTCATCAGATCCCATCCTGGTATCACCACCGTACACCTGTCCTTCCTCTTCATCCAATACTCTTGGAACGCCGTCGGATCTCCTCTGCAAACAAATTAACATGCATTGTTTCTCAAATTATTTGTCGATCATAAAAGTGTCAGAAACAAATATAAACTAAACTTGGTTAATTTCGCTGTAACGACAATTTGTTGTTACAATAATTTTAATGTCATGATTGTGCAATAAAGATGAAATTTAAAACATACTGATCTAGATTGATGACTGCATCTGATAAGCGGTTGTTCTTGTTCGAGTCACTGTCGGATTTCTTCGAGTTTTCAAACCTAACCATCTTCAACCCGTGTCCTTGTTTGCTCTGTTGCTGCTAATGTGACAATATGTGTGAGAGAATGTTAGTGATTACACAAATTGTACGGAGTCTACGGTACTATAAGAATAATAATTTATAAGGAATTAAGAAGGGATGATTTTCTTTGATTTTTTTTTGGTAATAACTACAAAAATAACAAGTTACAACGCAAAATGTAAAAAAGAGATTTGTATCATATGATCTGTCAGCTTACTTAAAAAGATTCTCCAACTTTGTGGTCAATATTTGCTTATTCAGCACTTTAGTGTCAATATGTGTCTCACAGTTATGTTAATTCCTTTTAATTATGCCAAATGTCATGGAGATTCTATAATACCTGTGTACAAAACCAATTTAGGTAGGGGGGAAATGAGGTCAAGATTAGATTATTATCTAAAGACTTGCTTTTGTTAAATTACTATACTATAGAAGAAGGTTATCTATAATTTGAACCAATCAATACATGTCACATAAGAGATAAGACCACAGGTTGTGTTGAGTTGTCTTTCTACTTGCAATCTTGCATTCCCTTTTACCTGTATTTGTTCACAATATTGGAATAATTAGTTTCGAGTGTAAAAAAAACAAAAACAAAATCTTAAGCCCATTTGTTGGCCCAGCTTCATTTATGTTTTTAGATGTTACAAACAAAACACAGCTTTAATACACATTTCTTGATCACAGTTTTAGCCTCTCTACTCTTTCTTGGTCTCTCTTCTTCACTAATGTTGAGCTTCGTTCGGCAATGTCTGAGGACTCTTCCTGAACACATGTTTCCTGCACCGCTCGAAGATACTGTCGTATATCAAATCAAACTCCACACCTGCTCGCTCTCTGTTCACAACAAACAGAATATGATCCGCCTCCACAATCTTGTAATACCTAAAACATACATTCAAGAAAACTCGGTGAGACTTGCTCTTGAGTCTTGAAGAAACTATCATCCAATCAAAATGTAGCAAGAACAAGACCCACCATATCCCCGGTTGGAGCGGGAGACAATCCGAGTCGCTACGAACAATGAGATTAGGATGTTCAACAGGAATTCGAGGGTGAGTCATGGATATAGTGTTGAGTGCTCCATCATTGTCCTGCCAATCTTCATCTCTGCAGAGGTTTGTATACCGTTATAGTGTAGCTTGAAGTAGTGATACAAAGTCCAAAAATTTATTTATCATTACCTGTAACCCTTATAAGGCAGAGGAATGTGACGAGGAAACCGCCACTGGCTCATCTGCAACACTCGGATGAAGAGCAGAGGATGGATCCCCATCACACCTGAAGGAACAGTCATCATCCCGAGAGGCTTTCTCGTACGTTTCGTCGCGTAGCTGAAGTAGAACGTGTTAGGGAAAGTCTGGAGACGAGCGTTGAGCCGCACTGTTTCCTGGATCGAGAGGTCAGGCAAGATCCAATCCGCAGAGGAGGCAAAAGGTCCTGCGTTTCCAAGAAGACAGTCTACAAGGCCGCGTAGACCAGTCTTCTTCCTCGACATGTTGAAATGATCGAACCCGAAGTTGTAATAGGATTTGAGCCAAGGGATGTCGAGCCAGTCGTACATTATGACTCCAAGTTTGCAAATCTGAAGTAGAGATATAGATTTCAGGGACCTCCCGTCCTCTGGCCTGACAGTAAAAACGTTATACATATTTTTGGATTATGATTCATATAGCTTAAGAGGTCACAAGAAGGAAGAAAGAAAGACTCACTGTATTCCATCGAGGTATGCTCTTGTGGTTCCGTTTAATGCTCCTGACAATGATGTCAAACTCAACACCCAGCTCTCATTTGTGTTCTCATAGCCCTTGAACATCTGAAAAGCAAACAAGTTCAAAACCGAAAATCCAAAATCCATGCTTTGATTTTGGTGTTTCTGAAGGCAATTTTACCTTGTCAGCGAGCATTTGCTGCAACACACGAACAACCTGAGCACCAGCAGAGTGGCCAACAAAGTGAATAGGATGATCTTCATCCCATTCTTGGTACTCACCTACAAGTAAATTAAAGATCTTCATCAGCACAATAGTGTGAATCTAAAGGGCTACTCAAAAATTTCAGTTGAAGAGTTAACAGATAAAAAGAGTAAACCTTTTTCATAGAAACGACCAAATTGTGAATGCCCACAAGCTTTGCTGTGTTCTTCTCCATAATCAACTCGTCCACCTTTCAGGTAGTAAAACAATTCTCTAGCCCTAAAAAAGTTAACATCTTTCATCAGTAATTCACACTGAGAATAGATATCATAACAAAAAAAGATTGAAACTTTCTCTTCTCACCTATCGTGTACACTAGTCAAAGATCCCAAATCAGGCACTAACACTCTCTCGTCCTTCTTCTCTGCTCCAGCAAAGTATGATAAACCACCTAATCTCTGCAATGGCAAATCCAAATTAATGCAACCAAAAATGAGTGCTGAGAGAAAAGAAATGTTGTACTTACTCCTTTGCCAAATCCGAAAATCCCATGGACTAGAACAATGGGAGGCAAGTCATTGACTTCTGCTGCATTTGCTTGGCCAATTTGTTTGAATTCAACGGTGGTTTTGGGTTTGAAGATGGATCCGCTCAACGTCTGAGTGAGATCTCCGGCGACGGCGGAGCTGAATATGTAAAGCCCGTATACGATATGAACGACGGAGCTCACTGATAGCTCGGCTAATTGAAGAGCTGATATAATCAACCATGGAATCATCCTCAACAACAATTACCCAAAAATAAAAATAAAAAAAACTGGATCGTTCGTCCCAGAAGAAAACAAAACTGAAAACCCAGTAATCAAAATCTGCTCTTTTGCTAAAATCAGAGACAATGAAGATGAAATTCCAGATTCTGAATTCTTTGGATACCCAGAAAATTTCATATGATTTTCAAGCAATACTGTGAAAGAACAAAATAAGAAAGAAATAATGAGTCAACAGAGAACGTTCGGGTGGCGACATTGAATGAAGATGACGCGTCGTTTGCTTCTGTACGTGAAAAAAAAATGGTTTTTTTGTTTCCTCACCACACAACTTTCTCGTTCGCTTTTTACTTTTCTCTTGAAAGAACGAACGAGCTCTGCGTTTTCTTTTCTTTTTTTTCTCTGTTTTTTGTGGAAAATTATTTTCGTCTCTGTTGAAATTCGAAAGACGCGTCTGAGGGAAAAGAAGACAGTGTCTCGTTATTGATGCCTTCTTCTGTGTGGACGCCACGTGTATATTTCTGGAAGAAATTAAGTGGGTCCCACTGAGATATGGTTCAGCAGTCTGAACAATACTGGTGTTCTGGATTAAAAAAAAAAAAACATTTTTAATATTAAATAAAAGTAACGTTTGGTTGGTATAAGTTTCCAGAGAATGCTTCATGAATCTCGCGAAATCTGGCGTACGATTTTGGTGGACCACATTGAATTGTTATCAGTTATCACGTCGTTCGTACACACGTCGAAGCTTGTATTTTTGTTGGGAAAAATGAATTATTTTGCATTTGAAGAGATAAGGAAAAATGAAGGCAGATGGATAATGGATTGATCTTGTCTTTACAATGTTTGAACAAAGTGTATACACACTTAGAAGCTCTTCTTGTGATGTTTCTTCTATCAAACTACAAATAAAGATATGTGAGTAAATAGAAAAAACAAAACAAACAGAGCTTAAGAAATGCTCATAAGCATTGTGAAGCACTTCTCATGTGATGTATTATATTCTTTAATAATGCTTGCTTTGCATTCAGCAAATGCAATTAGCCATAAGAGTGCATCATGCCTAACATGCTGCATGGAAGAACAAAGAGGTTACGAATATATACAAAACAACAAATTTAATGAAAACATTTGAAATTACCTCATTCTTGTCTCTAAAGAGCTTGAACAGCTGGTGAATTGCATACCTGAGCACCTCATCAGTCTTGTGCTCTTCTTCATATACTCTGAGTCTCCGGGATCAAAAAGCCATATGTTGAGTGGATATAATTTCCCAAGCTTTTTAATTAGTTTTGGAACCACCAATTATGGTTTAACAACACCTTTTTAAGAAAATGTTGACCAATGTTCTTCATTCTCTTTTACTATTTAAACCTTAAAAACCTAAATTTTTAAGCATATTTATCTTGTAATCGGTTTCTCTCTAAGAAAAATTATTTATTCTTGAAGATCTTTTACAAAAACTTTGTTGAATCATTTTTATGTTTAAGAAGTGTTCTAATCTCTTTCTCATGTTTAAAAGGTGTTCTAATCTCTTTTCGAATCTCATTTGTTTATTCTAATCTGTTTATATCCCAAGAACAATGTTGCCTAAAGCATACAGTGATAATTCTATATCATAATATGAGTTTGGACGATATTCAATTAAAGAATCTCGAATAGTAATCAGATTCTAGTGAACGAAAATTGCACATTGACTAAATTTGCGTAGAATAACTAACACTAACTATAAACATTCTTCAGCAAAGAACCCTGTTAATTAAATTAATCATGAAAAAGAAAAATGCATATGTTGATGTGAAAAATTAATAGTTTAAAAATTTAACTGAGAAAAAAAAAGAGACAAAACATAGTTTACAAGTTGTAAAGCATAGCTTACAAAAATTTGATATTTTTTTTTCAAAAAAAAAAATTGGTCGAACGTTTGACATTCAAAATGGAAAACATAGAAAGAATAGGAGAGCATAAGTTACTAGAAATGAAGCTCCAATTATTCCACCGTTCATGAAATGAAACTGCAACATTAGGTTACATAATTCTGTTGGGCAACTTGGGCTTGCTCTAGAGCCCACGTCTTGAGTCTCAAGATTTATTAATTAGGTTTGACCCGATTCTTCGGTTGAATCACTCGGATCGTGTGAGATAACACGTACACCTTGTCACCTACTCGCCTTCTTCCATTCAGAACAAAAGACGTGAATCTACCATATAAACCACACATCCATGTAACTTCACATTTGTCATTTACATATTTGGTAACATTAATCAATCGGTAAATTTCTTTTTTTAATAACAAAATAATCTTCAGATTTTTTTTTCTCCAACGTTTTTAGCCATCGACCCAGAGCCTGCTTACCATATTACAAAATTTTGGTTTAGCAAAGTACTAGAAATAGGGACTGAAATCAAGACTTCAAGAGTTCGACTCTTAGTCGAGTTAACTTTTCTTTTTTATAAAAATGGTGATTTATTATTAGTTTAATCATTAAAATATTGTGAAAAGACTCATATTTTTATTTTATTTTTCTTGCAAAAAGGCCCTTATATAGTATATTGTAAAAAGACCCATATTTATGATTTGCCCTAAACCTCTATAAGCCTAAGCACGGCACTGAGATCGACCCCTAAAAAATCACATCTACGTATGCTAAAAAACACTCATGAATTATTTTCTTTATGGACATCTCGAGTTTTTACCCGGTCCTCCGTAGTAAAAATAGTTACCCCAAACCCGGTTTACTCCTCCTCTTATGTCATAACAATTCGGATGATCCGCAAGAACTTTAAGGTTAGATATCGGAACAAGAGTATTATCCCAATCAACCATCTGAAGATTCCTAAAGTAAGACGCTTTTCCAAAACCTTCACCGGCAAAATGGCCACTGCCCATTTGGGTCGAAGTATGTGAACCACCAGGTCGTGTGTTCACGATCTCGCCACCGAACTGGACCATGTTCCCATGCTCCCTCAGGTGTGTGAACAAAGACAGCGGCCAATATCCGACTAGTGTACCCGACCCGAATTGGAGCCACCAATGTCCGTGCTTTGGGTCCTGCGCAAGGAATTTTTTCACGAAGTTGGGTTATTAGAATAAATTTAAATTACCAAAGAAGAAATTCGTTTATATACACATGTAAGAGTTTAGTGAGCTGTGTAGACCGTGCAAAGCACTTGATGGATATACAGTACCATGTGCATGGTTTAAATCAAAGAATAGTAGTGAGATTTAAGGGAGACATGCAGTATAATAATTAATTAATGCCAAAATCAATATAGGTTATTAAATTGTTAGGAGACAATTTCAATTGAATTAGTATGACGTGCAATAATTAGTCGGGTGACACTTAAGCTGTGTTCAAAAAATCCTTAATCGTTAATCGGGCGGTCGGACCGGGATTAACGATTTTAAAAAAAACGGAGAGAGATTAATCGGAGATGAAATTTTGACCATGTTTTGTATATTTTCAAATATTTTCATATATATAACACATATTAGATCAATATAATCATATTCCAAAAGATTATAATTTATTTTCCCAAAATTAGTTTTGTTGTTAACAAGAAACTAAATCCTTTTTATATTTTGTTGTTGTTTTGATGTAATAAAAAAACAAGAAACCAAAATTTATACAGATTTCAGAAAAATATAAATTTGACTTACCGATTTACAGAATTAATTGGTAATTATTGTAATTAATCCGGTAAAATCGGTCAAACAACGTTTGACTAAATAGTATCACCGATTAATGAAAATCAATACGGTCACCCTCCTTCGAGCGATTAATCGAAAGATTAATCGGAAAAATCGGGGATTTTTTGAACAGTGCTCTAAACTCAAATTACATTCCTTTATGCCCCACCAAATGGGTTTCGAATCTAGATAAAGGAGTAAAATAAACTGTAAAGTAATAAACTTAATCAAGTGCTTATAAAAGTGAGAAAAAAATGTCAATTTTACTAACGTATAGAATGACGTTAAAACAGTATAGATATGTACTGATGAAGATAATTACCTTCCAAATCAGTAAGCTTATATCGAATTGTCCACCTTTATACGAAGAAACGGGAGAAATCGCAGCTCCAATTGCAATTCGATTGTTTGTTTGAACAAAACCAGAACATAGTAGATTATAGCATCCTGTTGCCTGGTACGCATCCGACTGCAAAAAACATAGAGGTAAACGTAACAGTTTAATAAATTGTAGAAAGATATAAATAATTTTTGAGAAAAAAACAAGTTTTGAAGTTGGATGAAAGTAGATACCGTCCAATAGGTGAAGAATCTTGGGTTAGTGTCTCCGTACAGCTCCGGGCTAACCTGTCCGTCAGAATCAAAATTCTTAAAAAATATTAGTGCATTTGTTTAAGTAAATTGAAGATAAAGAAAATCTAAAAATATAAGTACTAATCAAATAGTCTATAGAAAAATAAAAATAAATACAAAAGGAGGTGATGGATCGCACGTGCCTGCCAACCAGCTTCGATGGTATTAAGATCGTCGGCGAAAGAACCGGCGATGACCCAAATCTGAGATAAACTGAACTCGTATTGGCTACTGACACGTGGTGTCCACACATTCATGCTTGCTTTTGCTCCATAATATTGACTTCCCGATACGTATCCCACCGCATGCTACATTTTTTTATTTTCCATATATGCTAAAAGATTATAATCTTGAGTAATTTGTAAATCGAGAAAAAAGGATACAGGAAGATAATAAAACTACAGTATAATCTTTTTTTCTTTATCGATTTGAGCAAAGAATGATATAATCTCTGACAAGTAAATTCTGTTTATGAAAATTGCAAATATTTGCGAGAAAGGTAGTTTTTGACTTTTTCATATTATTGTCTATCTATCTCTTTATTTTTTTAAAAATTAGAATTAAGAAAAGTGTTATAACCTCTGACTTTTTGACTAAACTAATCTAAATATCTAATGAATGATACGTACCTCGTGGCCGTTACTGCTCGAATCCCTTCTCACTCGCCTGATTTTCCGACCAAATCTACGGACAGAACTTGCTCTCAACATGTCCTGCTCCGTTGTTCTTCTGATCGGAATCGTACCTTCTGGACAAGACTCACCAGATAAGCTCCAAAGCTGAAAATCTTCATGTGATTCATTTTCTTGGTCATGCCCTTTGGGCATCTCCGGTGGATCCTAAACATTTTATTCAGCAAATTTAAAGATTTGAAATCATGATAATAATAATTAAGAATAAGGAATATGATAACTAGGAATAAGGAATTGGTGTGTACCATTGGTCTTTGTCCATGTAACGAGGGATGATCAAAAGCAGGCTGGTGATGAGATGGAACACAATCTATCGTATCTCCATCTGAGCTCTGAAATCATCAAAGTAATTAGTCAGGACCATACCTATGGGGTAGATTTAGAAACATTTTGCCCAAGGCAATTTTTTGAAAAACATAAAATAAATAAATGCCTCTTTTTACACAAAATGGAGCTTCGTTTGTAGTAGTATTATTTAAAAGTTGTACAAAAAAAGTGAAGTATAATTATTATTTTTTTAAATTCCATTAATTAGAAACAAAACAAAGAATAAAATAAAATGTTGGAAAAAAATTATGGGAAGATATGAAAATAAATATGTCAAGCTTAATTTGTTTGTAAATTTGTTTAGAGCCTCAATAAACGTGATAGAGAAGAAAGAAACAAGAGTTTGGGTTTGCCTGAATGGTCTTCACTGCGGGTTTGTTGATCATCTGGAGCTGTTTTCTGATGAGTTTCAGCTTCTGAATCTCTTTTTGAGGCCGGAGAGTCTCACTTTCGTATGTGGAATTTAGTGGAGAAGCCGAGGAAGAGAAGGAAGACGAGAGGAGGCAGAGAAAGAGGATAACGAAACTGAGTTTGAAGCAAGAAGACATCGTAATGGCTGAGGAATCTCCTCTTTTTCACGGTATTGACTTTTTCTGAAGAGTATGAAAAACACTTTTTGTATGTGTGTTGATGATGTGTGATGAAGATGAAGGCAAAACATTTATTGCAAGCTTATTGTTGTTGTTCGTCTTCTTCATGGCACTGACACATCATCCAACAAACCCATTAAAGACATAATGACTTCTCTAAGGAAAACCCAGAGCCCCCTAAATCCGAGACATTAATGAATCAACTTACTCGTCAAAGATAAATGCATTAGAGTAATAGGAAGCCTAAATTAACAGTTGGATAAAGTTTTGGGGCATGTGTGTTTACACATAAGGTGGTATAAATACTGGGACGTGATGAAATCATGGAATGATGTTTATCTATTCAGGTTTTGGGACGAAATTTATTTTTATTAAAAGGATTAAATTTTAGTGATTAAAAAATGAAAAGGGAGAGAAGATTTTGATGCAGCTTTATCGTTATGTGAAAGCGGTAGTAAAATGTATCTACAGTAAGGCGAAGAAAAGTTAGTAAACTTGGATTTGGTTTGAAATATTAAAATTAAAATTTATGGAATTGAAAACTTCAAATCTTGATTTTCTCAAAGATCTTTGCTTTCTTCTGTTATTCACATAATCTTCCTAGATACCTCTTTTCCACATCTTTGAATACTCAGCTAATTTTCACATTATTTATTACACTTCTTATTCCATCGTGTCCAACAAAACTAAGTTTTCTTTGATCTCTCCATTTCGTCAAATTAATTTTGTACGTATGTGTTGTTCGTCTTCTCTTGAAACTTGAATTAATATACCAAAGGGTACATTGGCCTTTGTCCCAATTATTTAACTAATTAGAAGAATATATAGTTTTGTTAATTAATATTTTAAACATTTAGGCCAAACTAAATGATGACAAAAAAAAAAAAAAAAAAAAAAAATTTAGGCCAGTGTTATACTTCAATAACAAAATATAGACAGATAAGTTTGGTTAGTATAGTAATTGAGATCCACAACTAGATATATCTTAGATATTTTTGGGTCCGAATCATCCATAATGGAAGTTGGTCGTCCGTTTGATATTGCCATTAGCACAACTAACAAACATCAATGGTTTGATTATAGTATTGGTCAAAACTGTGGACCAATTTTTACCAAGTTCGTATTTAGTTACCTTAAAATTAATATAGAATTCAAGTCTTAAATCATTTGTTTTAATCAGAAGAATCGTTTATTAAGAAGCAAGTACAAAGTGTGGAATGGACCTCGAGAGTGTATTTGTTAGAATGATATTGTCCAGTCTTTAAAATCGAGGGAATGATTGAGAGAGCCAAAAGCATGCAAACATGTAATTTTGCCTTTGGGTTGCTACTTGCTATTATATATTTATTTTCATTATTTAGAACAATATGATCGATTGCGTTAAATGCGGATTTTATGCCACACCTCAGTAATCTCACACTAATCTCACACTAATATACACATCAACAACAACTCCAAAACTGTTTCATATATTCCCATATTGAAAATAATTCAGATGACAACAGTTTTAACTGGAATATAAGGCATGATCATTATAATAAAAATAGTCAAATTAATGAAGTGCATGTCTGTAATAACTTTGAAAAACATGTGAATTAAGTGGGTGCACGAAGACTACTTTTATTCTTCTAAAACTTTTCCTTTCTTATATGGTTTGTTTTAGCCAAACAGTTAACAAGAAGATTACAAAATGGCCTTCACTTATAATCAGAACTTGAATTAGAAATCACAAATAGTTAGCAAAATGTATATAGGATGAAAATTTATCATTCGTTCATTATCAAACTAAAAAGATCAATTCATTGTTATTTAGGGTAACATTTTTATAATTGATAGGGAGAGAAAAGGTGAAAAAAGGGCGAAGAGAATTAAAGATGAATGTTAAAGCTAACAAAAGGAGAATGGGAACAGTTTGATGTAAGAGCAATGATAGTGTCACTAAAGCAGCCTCGAGCTCAGCTTTTTCCAATTTTATCTCGACCCATACCAGTTACTAGTATAGTTAATCAACTGAGATCATTAATTAAGGACTATTATGTATAAATATTTTGAAACAAAGTACGATTCGGCGTTGGGGTTATTAACTTTGATATGATGAGTCATTATTTACAAAGCGGCGTGAAAGGATAGACGTTAATGTTTGGGCCATGCATAAACTTTTCTAAGGGGTACATCATCATGGATTCTCATTGTGAGTTGTCCATTGTTGTAACCATGAAAATATTAGTATATACTGCACAGATTCACATAACGCGTACTAATTAAAGGGAAGAAAAAAGTACTAAGATTACACAATGGTCAATAGATATCAAGATTACATTTTAAAGGCTGGATTGTCTTGGTTTAGACACATTTTGCTGATTTCTACTAATCGGATTGTCTTCCTTTTCTCATGGGAGAATTAGACCTTGTGCGTATCTACCACGACAAATTAACCACACTTAGATGATATGGTATTGTTAATAGTCTTTACCCTTTCTTTTTGAGCCCACTCGGATCTATAATATATGAGAAATGGTGCATTTTCAACTCAAAAATAGTTTGACAATACGTTAAAAAGTTTATATCATATGCTACTTAGTATTTGACTCATCTCCGCATTCAGCATGAGATATTGCAACACCACATTATAAGTATTCAATTCCACATCACCTTGGGTTTGGAGGAGAACGAGCCTAAAATGCCAACAGTCTCAAAAACACCACTCACAAGATTAAGAGTGATATAAGCTTAAACACAAATTATAATATAACAAATATATATAGGTAGATATTGTGTTCAATGATGCCAATAGAGAGGAGGCAAGCAAGATCACTTTATCATCCACGCCTGAAAAAAGAAGTTTATGCTGTTGTAGTTAAAGGCCTCAAATCTAACAGAAACAGATCAATAAAAAGTTTCACTTGCATCGCTAAAAATAAAACTAAAAAGCTACAGATTTTTTTCTTTTGTGCAACCAAAAATTTCATTACTCAAACTTCCAAACTAGGGAATGAAACATCCTCTTAGATTAATACAAATAAGCATAAAGAACACCACAGGTAAATTAGATAGAACTTCAAAGAAGTTAGACAGCAAAAATGACTCAGTAAGACTCGCATGCGTCAGGCAACACTTCACAGCAAAGCTGAAATGTTTGAAAATGGTCACTTTGGATCGTGACTTTGAAAGCCAATCTTCACCTTCGAAAGTCACCAAGATGAATTCAGTTGTCTCTTCTGACCCCGAACGAACCGCTACACAAGAGAACAATATGGTTACTAAATCGACAAAGGTTTCCGGATTTGAATCCGAAATGTAGAACTCTTTCATTGAAAGAGAGCAAGGTGGAAAGCGTCTCTCCTTTAAGAAGGAGGATGGAAATGATCTTTCCAGGCCAATGGAGAAGGTTGAAATGTCGGGCATCTTCCACAAAAGGGTTGATGAGAACATCACGGCTAAACAGATTCGACCACCCAAAGCACCAAGAAGACTTGTAGTTTGGGCTGAAGGAATCCAAGATGAGAACTGAAGACCCTTGTTCGTCGATTTGGGCTGCCTGCATAGTGTATCAGGAAGAGATCTCGCTACGGGATACTCATGGGTCAATCCCAAGGCTTTACAACGCCGGGCTAAGATGTGAAAATTGACAGTAACGGAAATCTAAGATTCCGATGTCCCTTCACCGGCGAGGAATAAGACTAAAAGCTTCCAATTGCGAGGGAGAAGAATCAGCTTCCGGCCAGCCTCTGCGGCGACCAGACGGAGAATGGCTTCTGGAGATCTAGACACACAGCCAGAGGGGAAGCAAGGTCGGAGACTCATCGGGAAGCTGAGATGCGTCGGCGGCGGTTGCCTCTAAGAGCGCTGGAGCAGATCGAGAAAAGGGAAGCTCGTCGGGAACATGAATCGACGAGGGAGAAGAACCAGCTTCCGACCAGCCTCTGCGGCGACCAGACAGAGGGCGGCTTCTGGGGATCTAGACACACGGACGGCCAAAAGAGGAGCAAGGTCGGAGACTCATTGGGAAGCTGAGATGCGTCGGCGGTGGCTGCCTCGGTAAGAGTGTCTGGAAGAGAATTAGGGCTTTCCCGTTAGCTTTATACAGTATGTAACGACTTTAAAAAAAAAAACAAAAAACAAAACAAAAAACAAAAAACTACAGATTTATAAACCCTAATAAAAGAGAGAAAAGAGAAGTAGATCATCATCAGTATCTAACTATGTAATGTAACATTACGGATAAGAAACATTTAAAGACTGAAAATAGAAGTTGACATGTTTGAATTAGAACCCGATCTCCATACATTTCCCATCCAACGTTCACACACATGCAATATCTCCATCGAAGAAAAAAAATAACAAGTAAATAAACCCATAAAATCAGATAACTTTTGTTCCACGGAATCCCCAAATATCTCTCCTTAATAAAATCATTGTTTAACGAGGGTAGAGAGTGCCAAACAATTATCAGCCATTTGATACAAAACACCGGCGGATTTAAAAACGACGTTATGAATCTCTTGAGCTCCCTTCATGGCGTCCTTGCAAGTATCGAAGTCCGTCAACGCAGCGCTAAGGTTAATGTTGAGGCCAAAAGAATCATTATCCTTAATGTTCGAAAGGGCTGTGTCCAGATTGTCAAAGGCGCTATTGAAGTTGGACATACAAGTCGAGACTCCTCCGTGAGGTTTCAGCTCTCTCATGGCGATAGCTTTGGCATACCTCGTCCGCTTCATCAGCTCTCTTATGGCCACACCCGTGGCCGCGTACACATTCCTTTGACCCTTTATGGTTACTCTGCACAATGCCGGAAACTGCGCCACGTTGCAGGGATCAGCGAGAGAAAGCCCAAACGTCGCCGCCGCGCTTTGGATTGAGGCTGCGGCGAGGAGGAAGATCGTCGCAAGGACGATCATATGGGGAGCGATCGACATCGTGGTGTGTATGATGATATACACCGAAAACGTGTATATATATTGTGTATATATACGTTCTTGTGTTGAAGATTGAAACACCAGATGGTGGATTAGGTTTGATGAAGAGGAAGGAGGTGAGTTTTATGCAAAAAAACAATCGGATATATTTAGCAAGTTTTTGGAGAAATGGTTTGACACCGGTGAATTAGACCGGAACATATATCTATTTTGGTATATGTTTGTTAGTTGGGTATGATAATGGTTATTGTTTTGTTGTTCTATTTTGGGGGAAATCAAGATTTTTTCCCCCTGTGAAAATGAGTTGAGTTTCAGCTACATTGTACAGTAGTTTATCAATAATATAACTAACGAATATTAACGAATGATCAAGTTATAACAAGTCGTAATTGATAAGATAAGATCAGGTGTATCTTTCTGGATCAAACGACTAACAAATAATGAACAAATGATAAGAGGAGATTCGTGTTAATTGGCTGAGTGACATTTGTGGTGGTGGTTTTTATATTAAACACGTAATCTAGCATAATTATGTTTGTAGCATAATAATATGCATAATACGTAATTTAGCCAAACTCGGTTTGGTTCGGTTTGATGTACCGGAAGCAAAATCTCAGATTACAGACGGTTTGATCACACAAGTAAAAAATGATAACGCAATAACATTTTACAATCCCTTGGTAAACAAACAAGACAAAGAGTGATTTTTTGTGGATTTAAAATGGTCACAAGATTTCACTTTCTATCCTAATTTGCAATCTTTTGGATAATTGTAGTGGTATGATATGTCACAACAAGTCTTACTACACACAACAAACAAACAAAGAGTGACAACAGATAACCATTCAACTACATTTATAGAGATCAATTCATCATCCTAAACCAAGACAGAGATAGTGAATCCAAGTGGTGTGTACATCAAATGGTATTCGTTTTACCTCACAGCGACCAAATTCCCCATGAAACCACCACTTATCTCATAATGGCGAGCACTTGAGAAGCCAGCTTCTATAGCAAGACTCTCCAGCTCCTCTCCTGCCAAAAAAGGGACAATTTATCAGCTTTGGTATAAGAATTTGAGGGGAATTAACAATACGTGAAGTTCTGTCAGCAAAATCTAATGAAAAAAGGCAAAATATGCAATCGATGGAGAAGGAACCTGTAAGGTAGCCATTGATTGAATACTTGAGGTACTCATACTCCTTTGCAAGACCATAAACAGTAGCCACAGGGACAACTACATTGTCAATCATCCAATCCTTTGCCAAAAAAAAAAAAAAAAAAAAAACCCACAAACCAAATTAGTTTTCCTCAAAAGAAAGTCTCATCTCGCAGTCAAAAGTAAAAGAACAAGCACCTGCATAAACGTAGTAACTGATCGGTTGCTCTTATTGAAATCAAGTATAGAAGCTCTTGAACCTGAAAACCAACCATGGAGAGACTAACTAAATATATACACCACAAAACATCAACAAGGGACATGCTCTATATAAGTAAAAAACAGCATACCTGGTTTAAGAACCCTATACATCTCCCTCATGGCTCTACCTCTATCAACAACGTTTCTAAGACCATAACCCATCGTAATAGCATCGAATTCACAGTCATCAAACGGCAAATCCACAGCATCACCTTCAATCCACCTTTAAATACATATCAAAGTGAGCCTTTTTTTTTTTTTTCACAAGAGAGATGATTGTTAGATCACAACAACAAAGCATGATAAGTTTACCAGTTGCTCACTCTATACACTTGTAACAAGACCTCCCTCGAAGATTCTGCCTAGATGATGCAACAGCTAGTTGTTCATACGAGAAATCCAGACCCATCACCTATACATATATTTTAACAAGTTATATCAAACACAAAGATAATCCAAAGCAGCCACATTTGAAGAAGACGAACCTTGCCTGTTGAACCAACTTTCTCGGATAAGAGAAAGGCTAAATCACCACTTCCGCAACACAAATCAAGCACGTTATCCCCTGTTTTCGCTCTAATTTCAAAATCATACGAAACCAAAATCAGGGGAAAAAAAAAGAGAGAGAAAGGAAGAGAATTGAGTTTGTTTGTGGATAGCCCTCACTGACCCGCTCCAGGAAACAGCCATGTTCTTCCAAATTCGATGCTGGCCTAAGCTTAAGAGATCATTCAACTGCAAAACCACAAACGAAGACGACGATTTTTTGTTGACGAAAAGCTAAAGGATACGAGAACAGGAAAGACATTGCGAGAGAGAGAAAAAAGGATTTTAATTTCAAACATTATCGTAAACGGGAGCAATGCGGTTGAAGAGAATCTGTCGTTCGTTCGAGTTCGAGCATTTAGCAACCATTCTCCGTCTTGATCGGAAACCCACCGGGAAAACGACACCGCTAAGTAGAGCCGCCATTTTTCGGCCGTGAATTAACACGATCATGTTGTTTTTGTTCCGATTACTCTCGGTTTGGGTAAAGTCTGATTTCATTTTACTATTGGGCCAGTTTAGGCCCAACAAGATTAGTTTGAGACCCACCACAAAAGTCAACGTCCTTTTGGATCATGCTTACGATCATCCACAAGGGAAAGGTGAAAAAATTCTGAAACTTTAGATCACGAGAAGTCAAAACATTAGAAGAGAAGAGACCAGAGTAAATTATTATAAACATAATTTTTATTATTATTAACTGATAATACTAGTTACAAAGCATTTGACTTTTCGACCTTTGTTACATGTGAGTGAGTAAATAACAATTCATGTGTCCAAGCTTCTTCACTCTTTTTTTTTTTTCCCTTTTTTTTTGGTCTTCTTTTGTGGGTTTATACGAATGCAACATGTCAATAAAGACCCCCAATCCTTTTTTTTTTTTTTCAGCAACGTGTTAAATAAATACCATGATTCATCATTCCTCTGTAAAGAATGATCCACTAGAATCGTCCATCATCGCGAAAGGCATGTTCTCTGAGGGCTTCCAGTGGCGTTTTCTTTGGTTTATAAACCAGTTGTTGATCTGTTTCTGGTCTAACCCCGTTGCATCAGCTAAAGCTATCTTATCACCTTCCTGTAATAAACATATTCACCCATGTAAATACTTGAAACTGTAATGGTAAGGTCTTATATGAGCATTTTGGCTTACTTACAGTAGGGTAAGGCCATTTATAATGAGTATTCCACCAATCGAGAAGAGCTTGTCTTGCTTCTCTTGGTAGCTTTCCTTTCTTCTTCTTCTTTGAAAACTCCAGCTTCAGTGAACTTATACGGCTTCCGAACTTGCGTTGAAGCCTGTCCTTGAGATCACGGTCCTCCTCGCATCTTTGCTTCCCATCCTCTGCTGCTACCTCATCACCTCCACTCAGTTCCTCGTCAGATGAAATTGCACCATCTTCTATATACATAAGATGGCAAAAACAAAAATATAACAAATCAGTAACTTTTACGCCTAAACGTATATCACACATCACATGCACGTAGAGAACTGCTAAGAGAATGGTTAGCAAGTAACTAGACAACAAAAAAACAGTAAATTACTCGTGGAACTCTATAAAAAGTTAAAAATAGGCTTTCTCGGCTTAAACGGCTGAGTGGCTAAACAAGAGGGAGAGAGAGGGAGGGCAAAAATGGAAGGAAAGGAAGAAAGATGAGGGGAGAGAATATGGACGAGGCACACGATTGTTGAGTGCAGCAGTCAAAAAAACCGCCGCAGTGAATAGTTACATCCATTGTCATGTGTCAGAAGAGAGAGAGGACTAATAGTCTTGTCTCCATGAGGAGACATCCCCCTTTGGCCTACCTTCATCTTCCAATGGGAATACGACACGTGTTCATACCTCAATACAGGATGTGTGAACCCCCGGAAATAACGCTTCACCTCACATTTATGTTCTCCACAACACCCCAAAACCCAAAATCTCCTTTCCACTCCCTCTCTCTCTCTCTCTCTTCATAAATTCCACATTTATATAAGCCCCAACGACTATCTTGACCCACTAAACCAGCTTTCCTGACATCAAAGATGTTCAAGAACATTTCCTGATTTTACAATAGTTTTTACTGTGCGGCAGAAGATAGAGTCGGAGCAAGCAACCGTTGTTACTCCGAATTAGAAGGTCAAACAAAAGTCACTCATACAAAAAATAAATGGACTAACGTACATACATTGTTTTAGAGAAAGTATTATGTTAAAAGATATAAATTTAACATACTAAAGTCCAGTTCTTTCCCAAAGAAGGCAAGGAAAGACAATGAGGTATGCCACATCAAACAACTACTAGTTTCAATTCAACAAATTATAGTAATTATTTTGTACCAAACGCTACAAGTCAATAGAGCCAAATACAAAGTAAGAAACATCTTAAAACACATAGAACACGAGCTGATGGCGATCATATGAGAGAGACAATTGAAAGAAAACCCTATAGGTTCATATTGTATACACGTATACATATAAGTAGTCAGTACGATATATGGCAAAGAAACAATAGTTTGTTTGAGATTGAAATATATTAATACCAATTTAAGCTATGCATTGACTGGTTGGATAAAATTGTGTTGACCCAAGAAGGAAACATGCAAATAAGTACACGTGCATAGCGTGCCGCAGAGAGACATAATACGACCCACCAAGAGAACAACGCAACCAAAACAAAATGACAACCACTATATGCAAAAGAGATGAGAAAGATGGAGAAGCATAGTCACGGTCATTATAGATTGATTTTTATTTGATTGTAATGTAGAGAACCCTATGTCTCCTTTTTTTTCTTTCTACTTTAATTTCTTCACCAAATCAAAAACAAAATCTTAAGAGGAAAAAAGGTTTGTGGGGTCAATGGTGGGAGATCACTAGCGGAATCCACGGGAGTCCATGTGACTCTTAACCTCTACTTTAACAAAACCTCTATCATTTAAAGCTTATCGTGCATTATTCTAGTCTTCTAGATCGAATATGCAAACATGTATGAGTTTGCATGCAGCAGTACTTATGATAGTAATCTAGGAATATTGGTTCAGGCAGAAGAGAGATACCGACCCGGAAAAGGTCAACAAAAAACCATCCTCTCTCATTAGCCAAATAAAGAAATAGAAAATCTATATGATCAAAGAATATTGGTTGTATATATTACTAGAACAAATTAACATGAAAGAAACAAAAGCATGCGACTGATCTGAGAAATAATATATTCCCATGTGAATCTAACTTCACAGTGCAAGTTTTTTTTTTTTTTAATGTTAGTTTATTCCTTCAGGTCAAGAAAACTTGGTTCTTCAAGCATAAAGAAAAAAGATAGTTAAAGCTCATNCCAAAACCAAAATTAAAAAAAAAAAAAAAAAAAATAGACAGATGAGATCATCAGAAAGGCAAGTTGTACTTTGAACAATTTTTAAAACATTAATCATAAACATTCGCCCATCATGGAAAACCTGGAGTGCGACCTATGGGCTATTTTTCAACCTTTTTCAGTTGATTCTCTACGCAAACTATCTGATTAACTAATAAAAATACGTTGATATGTCAAATTATCAGCAGCTTTTGTTTCCACACTAAACAATATTATCAAAGTACAAGTGAAAGTTGCATTTGAGATCTACCGCTACAAAGGAAACCCTGCAAAGCTGAAAAGTCCACTGTTTAATTTATGGAGTTCGTCTCTTTACAGCTATAGATGGAGGCTACAAACTAATTTATATCTAAGTTGTCTAAGGCAATATCTGTATTTTTACTAAAGGCGATCAGTTTACTTGTTATGCCCACAATTTTTTTTTTGGTTTTGACTATATTTAGCAAACACACAGAGATGAACTGTAAGCATTTCATTCGTATATAAACATAAACCTAAACCCATAGAACTGAGCTACTCTAGTTTATTTACTCACGTGTAAGGTCCAACAAGACGCCAAAAGCTTTAACCCACGACATGCAGATGAGATCAGACACTTGGCAATGATACTACTTTCGATGATCAACAAAAAAATCTCCATGGGTTTGTTCTCAGACCATTGGAACTTGAACTCGAGAGTTAATTATTAAGTCCTCCAGTGTATTCATATTCTAAAATGTTTTTCTTTCTGACGACAATACTTTGGATTGGATGTGCTGAAAATTTACTTCTATCCAATCCAAAGTATTTTGAACAAACCTAAAAGAGTGTTTTTATTGTTGCTAATAACTTTTGGCTTATTAGTTACCTATCATAATCATCTAGTCTTAAGAGATGGTGATCCAAAAAAAAAAAAAAAAAGAGAGAGAGAGATGGTTATCCAACAAATTTAAATTAAGAGAAGAGAGAAAACACAGTTTTAATTAACCATGATATTCTAAACGAGAGGTCAAGATTAATAAGCTGATGAAAAAAAAAAAAAAAAAAAAAAAATCAACAAAAACTTATTGGCAAAAGGTTATGACTAGGTTTTTCTGTCGATGGGGTTTCACTGGAAAGAAAGCAACAAGTTGAAGGAAAAATATAAATCAGTACGCAACAAGACTGAAACGTCAAAATCAGAATCTATTACCACAAAAGTTTATTGCTTTCTAAGATCATTTTCTTTCTGACAGGGAAAGAAGATAACAAAAGAAATAAAATAAAAAAGTATAAAGTTAAAAATGTATGCTTTCCAATCTTCCACAAAGATCAACAAGAAAGAAAAATATAACTAGAAGAGAATCCATGGCTATACATTAAATTAAGAATAAAATATTGGCAGAAAACTATTCCAAGGTAAAACAGACCTTAAAGCACGACGACCTATGAAGCATTTCAACAACACAACTAAACCCACGAAGGAAAGTGGCTATGGAGATGAAAGATCTTAGTCACTCAAACATCTCCACCAAACCTAGGGTTTATCTTCTTTTTTCTATTTTGTTTTCTCATTGAAAACCTAGGGTTCTTAAAATCATTAAACTCCCACTAATGTTTTCATATACTGGCATATGAATCAAGCCTAAAGCTTAAACGAATTTTATATCCTTCCTGGTTAGTGTTGTAAATAAGTCTAACGAGGATAACAGAGACACACAGACCGAGGAAAATATATAAATAAAGCTATATAAATCACACAAAGATCAGAAACATAAACTGAACACGAGAGGACTATCTAAAACTCACCGGAAAGGCTCCTAGCAGAGGCTGCGCCAGTGCATAGGTTTCGAAGCTGCATCTCGATTTTGTTCAAGAAGGTAGTTGCTTCGTCAAACGGCCTTGCAAGATCCGATTTGTATTTCACCAATATATCGCAGTAGGTTTCCTGAAATCTCACCACATAAAAAGACTTATTCAAGTGTTGAAGTAAAAAACAAAAAAAAACAAGAAAAAAAACTGAAAATCAAGAAAGAGATAAAAGAGACCATGAATTCATCAAGCTCAGGATCAACTCCGAAGCAAGACGACGGAACAACGTCTCTCTTATACACATCGCTCTCCCTTTGAATCTCCTCCAGTAAGCACGCTATCTCCGGCGGCGCTCCGACCTGTAACAGGTTACCAAAGTTCTTGAAATAAATGATCAAAGTTCTTGAAATAAATGATGAAACTATGTACCAGTGAATACGTGAATTCTATGCTATAGGAACAGCATAAAAATCAACCTCAAACAAAAAAATACAGAACGCAAATCGCATGAATAGTGAACATCAATGATAATTTTCTTGATAAAATCACCTTCTGGCAATCGATGTAAGCTTGAAGTAATCGGGGATACGAAGGATGACAAGCGATTTTCGACTTGATGACACTTATCGACACGTTATCATCGTTTCTTCTTCGGATCTCCGGAGCGATCGACGCCGCCTCCGAGGACAAAGCGGAGGCGGCTGCTGAGAGCAACTCGTCGGATCCGAAAACATCGGATACGCGGTTATCACCGGCGGAGGAGCAAAGCAAGGCCTGGTAATCGGAAGGAAACATCAGATTATCCGGCGACATCATCAGCACCGCCTTGTCTGAGTAATCACCGGCCGAATGGAAACCGTACATTCCATCCATTAGTAAGATCGCCGGTGACGACCACTCTCCGTTTCTCTCAATCGTCTCTTCTGTGAAAAAGCACGAATAGTTGATGAAAGAATAAATATGAGAACCGCCTTGCTTAACAAAGCTTTTCAGCTGTAGAATGAAAATATTTGTATGGTTAGTGTTTTGTGTAAGGAGAGAGAGAAGCTCAAGGAGTGGAGTCAGGGGATCATATTTTCTTTTGGGAAAGGAAAAAAAAAAAAAGACAAGAAAAAGAAAATGTAAAATGTAATGAAAATAAAGTGTAATTACGAAAAGGGACATAAGCTAAAAGGCTCGTTCTCTTGAGCTTCAGGCTTTTATATTTGAGATCGAAATTATGTAGTGTAATTTCAGTAAAGTTTTTTATTTCATTTATTTATAAATCAAGGTAAATCCGAACTTATAGAAGGATTCGAACTAATTCTTGAGAAAGGTGTAGTTCATACATAGACATTTTCTTTTCGAATGTTGAAATGGACCGTAAATAAAGAGTTATATCCATGTGGCCAAGTTTAATTTCTACAAGATTATCAACTTTTATAATTTTTTTTTCAAAAGTGGAAAGGCTGTTATACCAAGTTTGAAATAGGGATCTTGGAAAATAAATGGATGATGAATGGTGTTACACCGGTTCCTTTAGACAATATGTAACATTTGTGAACCGAAAATGCTGTTTTGGAATGGTGTCGGACGACACTAAGTGATCAAGTGTTGTTTGCTTATATGATGCAAGGTATTGATTTTTAGTTGATTGTGCATGGTCTTGTTTGATTGTTGTGCGGTCGGTTTAGAGGTTGAATTATTCTTGTGTTAATATTCGTAAAACGGCTTTTGGTTAGTTGGCGTCGAGTGACACCAGAAGGGTGTCGATCGACCCCGATTTGTGAAATCGATTTCCGGTTTAAATCGATTGTTGTTCGGTTATGTTGGTTCGGCGGGTGTTGTCGAGTGACACCAGTTATTGAGAAATCAGCAGATTTGATTTGAGTTGCTTCCGGTTTGATTTTGGGCAAAGAAACCCTAGGTCGTGAGTTTTAAGCGAAATAAGCCACTTTTGGCACAATTTTCTAGACAAAAAGAGGCATAGGAGAAAGGAGGCGATTTTAAGAGAGGAGATCCGATTTTCTGGAGTTTTTGGAGTGATTTGTGGTTGTTCTTCGTTGTTCAGCTTTCTTCCCCTTGTTCAATTCGTTCTAAACTGATTGTGTGACTGTATGTCCGTGAATCACTAGAGATTCCTTGAATTGTTGAGTATTTGATGTGTTCTTAGGCTGTTTATATGATATTCGAGTATTTAATCGTTTCTGAGGGTTGAATCCCGGCCAGTAATTTCGTGTTTTTGTGCTTGGTTCGTCGCTGTGAGTTTATGGGTTTCGGGTGGGTGGTCTGTCGACACCTAGCTGGGCGTATCGAGCGACACAGTGAGTGTCGGTCGACACAAGAACTGTGTTATGCGTTTGTTTTTGTTGTTTATTGTCTAGTGTTTCGCATAATTGGTTTGTAGGCGGAGTGATCGTCTCACTGAGTATTTTTTAAATATTTTTGCATCTCTATTCCAATGTGATGCAAGTAACAAGAATATTCAATCGCGAAATGAGACTAAGGGATGAAGAGGGTGATATAATGTTATTGATGTTTGTTTTTTTTTATGGCTAGCAAATCGTGTTTTGGTTGTTAAATTTATTATTATAACCCTAGTTTTTTGGGTCGTTTGATATTCTGCAGATTGTTATTTGATTAATTGATTTATTTTATTTAATTTTTATTCGACGGATTTATTTACAAAAAAAAATTTGGTTGTTTCACGATATATAAAATTTTGGATGATTTCTATCAATATTTGCAGAATTAGAGTGTATGTCAAATCACATATACTTTCACACACAAAAAAAAAAAGATCTAACCACATTTTTTTTTTTTTTTTTTTTTTTTGATAAAATTATATTAATTTTTTGTTTGATAATTTTTATAAGTGAACCAACTCGATAAATAAAGTTTAGCAGAATAAGTCTCGACACTGAACTTTGAAGACATGGTTCAACTTACTTTGCAAAAAATTTTAAAAAAAAAAAAAAAAAAGAAAAAAAATCTTACTTTATGAAGACCAAATAACACAACTAGCTGGTAACACAAATAGTTATTCCAACTTTTTTTTATGTTTTAAAATGGGGGTTTGTACAAAATAACCCTCAATTTGAATTTTTTTTTGCAAATTAAACCATCAATTTAAAGTTATGCAAATCAAACCTCTGAAGTCAAAATAACCTCGTAATATAAGACTTCTCTATAATTATGACAAAATTTAAAATGATTTTATGCAAAAAACTCGTGAACTATTTTTTTCTTTCAAATCTAACCCTCAACTTAAAAAATATGCAAGTCAAACCTGCAAAGTCGAAAGTCACTGCTGGACTTATATGTATTTGTTTTTAATACAAACATTGACTCAAAATGTCATGGTATATATAATATTTTAACCATTTTTATTAAAAATAAATTAAAAAAAGAACTTTAATCTTCAATTGTCCTTTTCTATCTTGAGTAAATTGATTCTTCTTTATCAAAAAAAAAAGTAAGTTGATTCTTTTCTTTATAATCTCATTAGCTAATGACGACGAAGAGACAAAGATAAGAATCAATTTACTCGCAATAGAGTTATTCGAGAGATGCTCATAAAGACATAGAACTTCAGATCTTCAAGTAGTTATATTGTGAGTAAGTTGGTTCGGTTTTGATTTTCTGAATTGGTTACGGTTTATTTTATTTTTTTGGTTAAAAATCATAATCCTATATTTCTTATTGATGAAGAAAGAAAGAAGAAATATTGAATTATTATTTTAATTATTTTTAATAGAAATTGTTAAAATATTATAAATATTTTTGAGTCAACGTCTGTAGTCAAAGACAAATACATATAAGTCAATTCTAGCATTAACTTTTGACTTTACAGGTTTTACTTGTATATTTTTTAAGTTGAATGTTATATTTGCGAAAAAATAGTTCGCGGGTTATTTTGACTTCAAAGGTTTGATTTGCAAACTTTAAATTGAGAGTTTGATTTGAAAAAAAAATAGTTTGAGGGTTGTTTTGCATAAAACCATTAAAAATATGTGCTTTTTTAATCTTGTTAACGATTCACAATATGACTTGTTAGGAGATTAAACCTAATAACAATCGGCCCAGTCCAAAGTACATGTGAGTAAAGCGATGGAGTAGAACCTGTTAGGCCTGTGCATTTCGGGACGGGAATCTCATTCCCACCCTTATCTATTTAAAATTTTCCGAAATTTTCAGGAATAGGAATTTGCAATTTTCCGTTTGGGAACATATCTTTTATTCAAACGGGTAAGAGAAGGGTTCGGGAAGGGTACGGGATTTCCCGATTTTCCCTTTTAAAAAATAAAAAATTGAAAATTATATTTTTTTTCTTAAATATTCCATATTTTTCTCAATTTTCCCGTAATTTCCCGTATTTTTCCATATTTTCTCGAAATTTCCCGTAATTTCCCTAAATATCTTCAATTTTCCCGATTTATTAAGACTTTGGGAATTGATTTTTTATTCTTAATTTTCTCGTTCCCTTCCCATTCCCGCTATTTCCCGTCCCGTTATAATAAGGGAATTTTTCGGGAAGTATATTTGGATTCCCAAATTTCCCATTCCCGTCCCGTTCCCGTCAATTCCCGTCCCAAAACCCTAAATGCACAGGACATCTAATTTAAAGACGAGCATATTTTTAGTAATTTTTTCTAAAAAGGGTTTATATATCATATACACAGTTTTTAGACTTTTTAGTAATATTAATATTTCTAGGGAATTTGTTAATAAATATATTAATTATGTGTATTATTAAATAATTATTACATTTTAAAATGTTAGTGTTAAAAAATATATTAAAACTTGCATTTAAGTGTGAGACAAAACTATAATACAATTCTAATTTTACAAAAAAATGGCATGGATTTGATTCTTTTTTTTTCTATACATATTTTTTCATTGTTGCAAGTTTTTATTCTTGTCTTTATTTCATATGTGAATTATTTTTTATAGGTAAAAATACAAAAGAACGATATTTTAGCCAAAAAAGTTAAAGTTTTTTATTTATTTTCTCATAAACTATTTATAAAACTAAGATTGTTTGATTAGAAATGGTTTATTTTATAAAGTTATAAGATTTTTATGTTTTCACTATTTTTTTATTTTGGATAAAAAAAGACAATTTTTTTACAATTGCTTTAGAGTATTCATAATCGTATAACTGGCACTGATAGCAATAATAATTGTGTACTTATAATTGTAAATTCCTTGCTAGACACAGGACAATAATCTATTCACAGCTACTTACAAAATGGTAAACATGACATTTACATATAGCGGGTAACGTTTATGTCGTGACACCCCTACATAGTATAATTTTTAAAAAATGGATGAGTATGGTTGGTTGATACCAAATGTGAAGAACATATATAGAAATGGTTACTGATGCTTGAGTTGAGCTAGAGAAACTGTTAATATAGTATATATCGTAAAGTTTGGATAGAGATAAATGGAGATTGCACCACCCCGAGGTTGGACATTTCGATTGTACGGAAAAGGCGGGTTTCGAGGAGCAAATGTCCGTTCCTAGATTAGACCCTACGAAAAAAAAAACTTAATTTCTTTTGTTGTAATTAACAACTAAATTAGTACAGTAGTATTTACTTTAGAATAGTTAATTTCCGAGTAAAGCAAGTTTGTGGATAAAACCAAGGATAAAATAAACGAGTGTCTAGGCGTAGGCGCTGCAATATAAATGTCTCAGCAGACTTGAGTGATATTCTGATATATCATTAGATTCATTTACTGGATACCTTGTATTTTCTTTGGTGGAGTATATAATATGGTTAGTCTGAATGTGGTTAATGTATGCCCAAAATTGATGATGTTGATATATATACATGCATGATGACTAGCTATGATGAAAACGAACAAAGTAACTATCAACAAAAATTAAACATTTAGCAATTTGGTATATTTCTTTATTTTATTATTATATACTAAGTTCCAAAAGTGGTCGTAATTTTGAAGGGATCGATAGTATCAAGAGAAAAACGAGCACTTTAACAAAAAGAGAAGAAAAAAAACGAGGAGCATCTCAAAATATTTCGAGTGGAATCATTCTTTAGTTTTGTCGACAGCTTTTTAAGTCTATCTTGTAATTTTTAATTAGGAAAGGTGGCATCCTCTATTTATCATACTAATTCGATATAAACTTAAAATAAAATTATTTTTTAAAGACAAGAGAAAGTCATTTTTTTTTTTTTCGAATTGAATGTTAAACTAATTCTAGCCAAAACAACGTTTGTTACAACAAGTGCTACTGTGTAAATGAAAAGCTAAGCACGTAAATTTAAATTTACAGAGATAAGAAGGTGCTCATGAGTTAGCAAATCAGGTATGCAGCCCAAGAGAAAGTCATTTTCATTAAAAAGGTAAATTAAGAACTATTGGTTAAAAAAATATTCATATACCATTATACCACTCCATCGTAGGATGTGTCTCGCGAGTTAATATCCAAGTGTGTTTTGTGGCTGAACTTCGGTTTATATGTGTCTTCTCTTTGTTTACAAAGAACATAGAAAACACATTAGAGATGATAAATCTGTGAAAAAAACTGAAACAACAAAAAAAGATCGAATAAAAAAGTTGAGTAGTTGACAATAATAAATATCATCGAAACAAATAAACTAATTATTATTGAATGGTTAAAATAGCTAATTTATCTATTTTATGTGTTATATTCTAGCAAAAACAAGATAATTCCTTACAATTAAAAAAAAAAATATATGACTTTTAATGTTTTTTTTAGTTATTTGACCATTAGAAAGTCATAATTGTTATTGTGTAGGTCCATATTTTGTTTCTTCTAAGTATCATAAAAGACAATCAATGGTTGGTAATAATCAAAGACAATCGATTATAACAAGAAAACAAGTGAACTAAAAGCAACGACATACTTTTTTATGGTCTTCACTAATCTTATAGATTCACCAATAGAATGAATGGCAATTTGTGATTCTACCAATTAAAATGCATGATTTGTAAAATATAGGCAGATTGGGTGAAAATGTGAAAATGTGAGAGGTGTTAATAAAACAAAATAAAGTAAAAGTATGAGATGTTCTTTTTTTGGGGGTCTTCGATTCGACATACCACTTGGATGCTACATGTTGAGTATTAAGCGCGAAAAACTACATGCAATGTTTTATAGATTTCTTATCATTGGCTGTTCACGTAGCTGGGTTTCTTCTATTAACTTTCCAGTTTCCACCCACTAAGGCTTTGTGATTTGATAGATTCTTTTCATTTTTTTTCTGTACCTATATATAACTCCCTGCCTAACCATATAACTGCATTTTTATCACTAAATAATGCAATGCGACTTAAATACGTATAGCTGTATTATAAAACTCGTCTGTGCCTACCTGTAGTCTGTAGATGCAGCTAAATTGCAGAACTTATAGTATTTCGGTTTGTGGTAAAAAATAGGCTTAAAATTACTTTGGCAGATAATATATATAATAATTGATAATGATCTTATACATATGTTATGACAAAATTACTCATTCCATAATAACTAAATAATTAGTAATATAATCCAAAATATATATTATACCACATCATCACCTTTTATTTAATTTATTAAACATTTTGGTCATCGCACCTACTTACTCAAAATATAAGTCATTGAGGAACAGTCAGCTCATTCATTGTCTTACCAAAACAGTTCAGTATTACTTTTTTCTTCTATGAAGTATATTTAGAACAACAACTTAGGCAGTATCAAATAAAATGTTGTAGCCGAAACAATAAGTGTTACTAGTTTTGTTTTGAATATTACAGCTAAGCGCATCAATAGCTTTAAGTTTTGAATATTTAAATACACATGAACAAATTTGACCATATTTAATGACTTTGATGTTTCTAAATTTTGTTTCAGTAACGTAAATCATCAATGAAAAAATAGATATGATTGAGGACCTACAAAATTTTACCCGATCAGGCAGTATCAAATAATGTTTTGATTGATCAACCGTTATATTTTATAAAATTTTTTTTTTTTTTTTTTTGTTGTTCCGTGTTAAAGGGTCTTTTCGTTGATGGACAGGTTGATTGACCCATCCATTTTCGGGCCAGGTTTGTTCGAAAACTATCTGACACAATGCTACGGTTTCGTATGAATCCATGTAAAAAACAAACACAGCCTTGGTCCCTCCATCCCACTCCCTTAGATCCCGACCGTTGATCCTCACCAAGTTTTAGATTATTAGTTTACATCCATACAATTGAACCACTTGTAGTTGTTTTAATTTATATGGTCCTGATATAGCAATGGTGCTTATGATCAGGACTGATTCTGAAATTTATCAGCTATAAACATTTACGGTTTTGGAAACTAAATGATCCATACATATTTCTGTTCAGTAGTTTGGAGACTAGATGATCTATACATATTAACCACTAAAATTTTTGGAGCCAAGACAGATGTTTCATCTCGCTGTCGGCTCCCGAGGCTTATTCAAGTGTTTTCTATCAAATAACGGGGTGGTTCAGATTAAGCATGCGAGTATTTTAAGCTGTTATTGTAGGAATTTGTATCTTTATGTGGTTCCGGTTATTTAGAATTAGTAGTAGTGGTACGGATGACATACTATGCATATATTGTGAGCAAATATAAATATATAAACGTTAGTGGTTTTTCTTATACTACTAATGATGAAATATGAATGCTCGATGCATGATTAAAATATTCTAGATATCTTCTTGGTTTTGGAATAAAATGCAGAACAAATCATTTATATTATTCGAGCAACATATGTAAGATAAATGATTGATATGATTCCAGCAAATAGGTGTACATATGCTCAGTCATAGCTAGTAAGAATCTTATGAAACCTTACGAAACTTTGTTGGTACAGTTTGGAATCAATGGTTATGAAGTAAATAATAATTTTTATCCTATAGAGATATTTTCAGGTTTATTTGAAAGAAATCTCGATTACAACTTGAACATGATTGAGCATGACAGACTAATAATTGATCATTTATGTAAGGAAGAAAAACAAAAGATTTCCACAGAATTAAATGTGAACATATCTGCATGCTATTATAGGAAGGGGACAAACTAACCCAGAATAAACCCAAAACTTCTGAAAGTTAGTACCTAATATTTCGGTCTTTGTTGCTCCTCCTAATCAAGACTTATATTATATATGCACCATCACCTTCTTGATGGACGTGAGCCAAATTTTTGTTTTCTAAATAAATTTTCCATTTTCAACCAAAATATACAGTATATACTTTAACCAATCCAATTGTGACAAGAAAAAAAGAAAAAAAAAAACCAATCCAAATGCAGTACGTAGTAGACAGAGAGTGGCAAACAATTTTGTATACATTTTACACCCTGGTTTTATTAGTTGAGAAGTCTCACCCTTTGAAATTTAAAGTTTGATGTAAATTGTTTTAAATAATCATTCGAGATCCGGTCTAAATCTAGACCATATAAACAAATGAAAATACAAAAGGAAATCTTCTTTTTAATACAAAAGAAAAAAAGAAAGCTTAAAATGCAACAAACAAACAAATGCATAAAGGTGCTTTTAATTATATTTTAGAAAATGCATCAGTAGCACTGTTATGTCCACTGCGGTCGGAGAATATATGCGTCTCATATATTTTAGTCAGAAATGGCTTCAACTTTACTATGTAAGTTCTTAATCACTATTGCTCTAATAAACGAGGGGTTTCTTATTTTCTATATAAAAAGAAAAAACTATCTTCAGATGAAATGCGCACGTGCGTATTGGGGCATATGAATTTTGAACAGAAAGAAGAGAAACATCATATGATGCAGCAAAGTGTTAATTGGTTGTTGAGTTAATATTCTCTTTTGTTGGAAGTGGTCCTTAGTTTTTGTGTCTGTGGTCCATCAAATGATATGCAAAGTTTGTCTTTAATTTTGTATCCTAATCTTAAAAATGTCCCCAAAGCTAACTAATTAAGGTTTCGATCCACTAGAAACGAGAAAGTTGTCTCTGAATCATTCTTTCACGCTACTTCTTTGCTTGTGGTCCTTCAAACACACGTTCTTTTTAAGAGAACGACCCAACGGTAGTTGTTGTGGGCCTGACCCAGTTTATAGCTTCGACTTGGTGATTCACTGTAAGTACATGCATTTATTTTCTCCTTCAAATAACTGAAATACACAAAAATATAACAAAATAATAGAGCCTACAAGAAAATATACGAATTTTAGGAATTTTAGTAGTCTTTTGATTAAGAAAAAACAAACATTTCTGTTTACCAAATATTTTGTTTTGATTATATAAGTGTGGTAACTGGTAACGATTTTGTGAGAGGAAATGAACACAGGTATGTTTAAGATAGCAATAATCTTTTTTTTTTGTTGGTATGTTCAAATAAATCAGTTTTCTATATTTTATAATTTTATTTTATTTTATTATGGACCTCATGAGTCATTTATCCACTTCACTTCTGATCATTATTAATCATTCTGGTAATGTTCTATTTGTTGCAAAAGCATGGTTTGTGTCTACTTTGTGAGATACTTAATTAGTAAAAGAAACACAAAACCAATCCCTAACATTCAAGTTTCCCCTAAGATTATCTTCTCCTCTTACTTAAATATAACCCATTTTGGTGTATATTTTTTTTTCAGAAAGAATGAAATCATTACTGTATTTGGAGACTGGAGGAAAGGTAACACATAACATGAAAAAATATACACCAGCAAGGCTTTAACACACGCCAACAAGTCTTTAACAAAACATTATAACATAACACACAAACAAATTAAGAACATAGTGAATGTGACTGTGTGAGAGAGGAAAGGTAACGACAAAGGACCATACCATCCACATGTATCCTTCTCTCATTCTAAACCTTTCCACCCATTCCTCCGATTGTCTCTCAAACTCAGTGGCATCTTGGGGCAGCGTTGGACAATAAAATCTCTCAGGTTTGGAAGAACATCCTTAGGATTCGAGCAGATCATCTTTAACTCGTTCATACCACTAACTTTAAGGTGATCCATCTTCTCAAACGGTGTAGCAACTTCTTGATGCAAGGTTCTCTTTATTTCATTCACTTCACTTGCTTTAAGATGTTTCAACCTCCTAAACGGTGCAACGATATGTGGATTCTCATTGCGAATACTCATCTCTTTCTCTCCATTTATTATCTCTTCTATGCTTGATGACTCCTCCACAACTAGATACATGAGGTGTTGAGAAAATAGCAGCCATGTCAAATCCCTTGGACCTTCCAGATTTCTTATACGAACACCGTATAGTTTCTTGAATCCCCGAGGACTCGCACATGGAGAAATTCCATCGCTTTCTGTATTTTTCCAGTCTATCTTTATCTCAGAGACTTTGCAGTTCATAATTGCGAGTATTTCAAGACCACTCAGAGCTACCGTGTTTAAAGTCACAACCACTGCTGACATATTTCTCAGACATAAAGACTGTATAACACTCGCCAACCGGACAATTCCTTGTATACTATCCAAAATCACAGCATCATCAACGGTTGCTGTTAAAATCTTCAAGTGCTCCAAGAGTTGTAGCTCTTTCATCAACACGTCATCAACACAAGCACCGGAGTTAAAGAGTTTCAACACTTGAAGGTTTGGGAAACTTGTTGTTATCCCAACAATGCTTTGGAGTTTCAGAGTAAAGTTCAGATTCAGGTTGATGAGTCTCCTCAACTTCTTCACACCAACTGGTAATGATCTTATCCCTGTCTGTGACAAGTTGAGGTATTGCAAGGAGCCTAAGTTAGAAATTTCTTCCGGCAATCCGATAAGACCTTCGTTGTTCGAAAGATTCAACACCACAAGCGCCGGCATAAACCTAAAGAATTCACCTGAAACATCCACCAACTTGTTGTTCTGGAGTAATAAGGTTGAAAGCTTGGGACACAAGAAACTGCAAGATAACTCTGAAATCTCATTGCTCATTAGAGAAATCCTTTCGACGACCCTCAAATGGATGTTCTCGGGTATCTCGTGTAACCAAAATCCGGATTTCACACAAAGTATTGCTTCATCATGTCCGAAGTTAGTCGCTACCCAAAGAGCCATCTCGCGGACCACATCATGCATTCTCACTTTCGATTTGACTTCACCTTGCATCAATAGATGCATACGAACTAACAACTCAATAATTTCATACCCTTTCTTTGTATCTCCATCTACTATAAACCCTTGGCATATCCAATACTCTATCAGCTCACTCGTCTCTATTTCGTAATCTTGAGGAAATAAAGAGCAATATAGGAAGCATGATTTGACATTCCCATCTTCTAAATTATCATAACTGACCTTCAAAAGACGAAGAATGCGTTCTGGACGTGCATACAACTCATGGCCAGACAAAGGGAGAGCATGAATAGCTAGATTCCAGTCTCGAACATTCATTTTACGATTCATAGATTGGCCAATGACTTTGAGTGCAAGTGGCAAGCCGTAACACAAAACAGAAACTCTTCTTGCAAGCGCCATATCCGGATGGAACCTTATTGTGAGTGCATCAAGCTGTTTTTGAAACAGTTCCCAAGATTCATCTGTTGACAAACGAACAACTTCCATCACAGCATCAGCCTCCATGTCTTTGCAAACTTTCTTGTAACGAGTGGTGAAAACTATTTTGGATCCATTTTGTTGAGTTACAGGTGGAACTCCTACCTTGTTCAGATCTACTTTGCTCCATAAATCATCCAACAACAACACAAATTTCTTCCCGCTTAGGATTTTGTATATCTCATCAGCTCTCTCCTCTTCTGTTTCTTGTCCCCATTTCTTGTCAAGATCCAATCTTCTTAAAATCTGATCTTGAATGCCTTCGTACTGAAAATCTTTAGAGACCAAACCCACAGCACAACATCAAACTTATCCGACAATTCAAGAAACTTATTGTTAATATGAGCTAAGAGGGTGGTTTTGCCTATTCCGCCAATGCCATGAAGACTCAACGTTCTTGGTCCATCTTCCATGAGGCTGTTCCATGCCTTTTCGACCTTTTTATCCAAACCAACAGTAGTTTCGATATGCCTTTGCTCAACCTTACTTGCATAGATTTTCTCCGCCACCGCTTCAAAAACTCCATTCGATATAAGTCTTTCAACTTTCTTCAACTTCTTTGATATCTTTCTACCATATCCAAGAAGACCAAATCTTTTAGTTTGAGTTGATCTAGCCTCAAGAAGATCGTTGACTTGAGCTAACCATGCATGGACTTTAGAAAGCCGTTGCAAACCTTCATCTTCTTCTGTGACAACTCTTCTTAGCACATCCTCTCGTTTCTCTTTGAGTTCTTTCAAAGCTCTCTCTAGTGCCTCGAGTTTTGTCTCATCCATGTGCATGTCATTTCCATCACAGAATTTTTGTAGTGATGCATAATTTCCCATTCTCACAAAATTTACGAAAACAGCTCAAGTTTTTGCAAGGATGATGCAGAAAACAAGATGGGAAAAGAGACTAAATGGGAAGAGATAAAGAGGAACACATGTTACCAAAATGCGTCGCAAGTTCGTGCCTTGTACACTTGATTAGACAAAAAAAAAAAAAGAAGTCAACCTGCAAATTTCTTTTAGTTTATTGAAAGTGGCACCTTCCACGAAAGTCATATGTTAATTTGTTCGAATGTCACTGCATCTGACATCAATAATTGATAAACTTTAATTAAGCATCAATTTTTTTATATTTTTTTTATTGATCAAACAGCTACATCAGAAAATATATTTATCAACTTCAACATTCAGAACACAAAATTGTGTATAAATAAAGCTGGCTAAAGTTAGAAACTAGTATTAAAAAAGAAGACCAAGACACCACCTCTTTTTGAAAGCATTGTTGTTCAAGTATGATTTGCTTATAGAGATTTTGAAATCCAAGCTACAGGCCTAGACGCAATTTATAGAGATTACATCAAATTATATGAAATGAAAGCTTAATAAGCCTTTCACTCAAATTCCACAAGAAAAACAAACAAAAACAAGTTTGATCATAGAATTCACTAAAACGAAAAGCAAAGAGGGGTCATCATTTTCCTTGCGTTAATCTCAGAAAATTCATTACAAAAAGAAGGAAAAGAAAACGGAGGAAATATCTTAGTGTCTGTGTTATGGTTGGAGTTGCTCTAACAAGAAAATAAAATCAAGAGAGAAAGAACCAACTTGGTAGTTACTGTACAGAAAATGCATTTGCGATTCTGACTATCAATCGCATCATGGAAGATTAGATTGTGCCATTTGGCAATCACAACTACGGTTTATGCAATGTTGTATATTGATTGAACAATGTAACAGAGGATGGTTAGAGTGAATATTGATTCAAATGGAAAATTTCATGTTCTTTTTTATATCTCTTCAAGTTTAAGTCTTGATTTCAGAAAGTACTCAAGTTTAGGTAAATCATGGACTTTTTTGATTATATATAGTTTTGCGCTATATTTATCATTTCATCGATCCTACGACGTATTACCAAAAATTCTTAAGCATGAATTGGTTACAAAATTTTTTTTCTTTCTCTATACCGTTGCGATGGATTTTCAGTTTCGTTGTAAAATGAAGAACATCCCGGCCAATACCAACATTGCAATGCTGTTCCAATTTTTTTTTTTTTACTATGCAAATTTAGAAAGCCTATGTTTTTCCTATATTATCAAAAATTATAAATAGTAATAATATAAAATACCATTAATTTTTTTAATAAAACAACCAACTCTATAAACGGTTTGTACGAAAAGAAAAAAGAAATAGTAAAAGTAATATTTTATTATTATGGTTTTCATTATATTTTTGTTTGCAAAATTATTCATTGAACTCTTTCTAGCCAATTTTTTTTTTAACATTTTTATTTTAAAAGATGCTCACAGATATTAATAAGAAAACCTTTGATATACGTTTGTGGTATACAAAGGCCACAAGTTCCTTGAACGTGGTTTAGTAAACCAAAACAATTAAAATGGTTTAGAATATAATTTTATCAAACCTAAAAAACAATTAAAATAGTTTAGAATATATTTTTATAAAACTTTTAAAATAATGAAAATGGTTCAATATATATTTTATAAAACAGAAAAATTTAAAATGATTCTTTATAATATAGTTTTTCGCCAAACTTAAAAAAAAAATGGTTTAGAATATATTGTTATAAAAATAAAAACAGTTGGTTTTATAATATATTTTTACAAAACTTAAAAAAATTTAAAATGATTTAGAATATATATTTTTAAAACCAAAAAACAATTAAAATGACTGCGCAGGTTTATAATTAAAAACAATAGGCCAGAGTAGACCTGGGCATAAAAACAGGAACCAAAAAATCCAAACCGAACCGAGCCGAAAAACCCGAACCGATACGAACCGAAACTGACACAAAAAACCGAATGGTTTTTCAATTTCTAAACCCGAAAAACCAAAACCGAACCAGAACCGAACCGAAAACCGAATGGATAACTGAAATATAATTATATACAAAATAATTAGTTATATTTAGATTTAAAATAACCAAAATATGTAAAAACTATAATTTAAACTGAATATATTAGTTATATTTAGAGTAAAATAATCAAAATATTCGAAATATCCTAATTTTTTTAGTAATTTCGTTAAATTTAATTATTTTGTAAATTTAATTCAATTTTATTTAAATTATTTTATTTTTTTGAATTTTTTAGCTGATTTTTAAATATTTGAAACCAACGCGAAACCGATCCGAACCCGGGCGGAACCGAACCAAACTCGAACCGAAAATAAAAAATAACCGAACGGGTTCTACAACTCTTAAACCGGAATATCCAAAACCCAAAAAAACCGATTCGAATCCCTACCGAAAACCGAACGCCCAGGGCTAGGCCAGAGTTTAGGAAGAAGGAGAAGAGTATAAACTTACCATGACTTTGCGCTGATAAATTGTTTCACAATGAGCAAGGGCGTATATGTTATCACATCCTTCTACACGAAGCCATTCTTCAGTGGCCAGAGCACGTTTACTACACTGCAATTACAAAGACAGTCTCTTAGAGCGAGTTTATGAAACGTGTTTACTAGGATATGTTGAAGATATATAGTACTGTATGAGTTTATCTAATACGCTGGCTAAAACAACAATCTACTATTATACCAGAAGTATACATACACTGTTATAGCAAATGCAAGTCAGTCTACTCAAGATTATGTTTCGGAGAAATTTAATGGATTACGGAAAGAAGACAAAAGTTCCATTTAGACTTGGCCATATTTTACAGCACAATTACCTTCTTTTCCAATGTTTCGAATTGGCTCAACAAACGCTGCTAGCTTCAACAGTTCCACAAGTAACGCTATAGGCGTCAAAGGAGTGAAAGCAAACTAGTTTTGAGGTGATATAATCTTGAACCTCATACTGAGAATTGTTCAAATTCTTCAAGAAACTAGTAATCTATTAACTAAACACATAAAATCGGATGGGATTAAACGATTTGAAAAGAGAACTAACAAAACTAACACCGTAGATCTTGTGATGCACGGCTACGAACTATTCCGACCCAAACCATATTCTTCACCAAAATGCGATTTAGGCCATTCACAGCTGCTCTTTGCTGGTACGGCCTTCTTCTCAGGCGAGTTACTAAGAAAACACTGTAGTTACGCATATCCAAACCTTTAAGCCTCCTGGTGAAGACCTTGTCCTTTTTGACTTTATCCGATACTAGGATCAAATTGTTGGATCTAACAAGCACTTGTTAGATCTAACTTGTCTTGTTAGATCTAACTATTTAGAAATAAGTTTGTAATCGTGTTAGAACAGAGTTTTGAACTGAATTGTTCAGCTTATCATTCAATAAAAGATTTGGTCGTAATATAGACCTTACAACATAACAAAAAACTGACTCCTACAAAAGCTGAAACTGAAACAGAACGACTTGTGCTCCTTAAGACTCGGAGACTTATTCAACACTTACGAAACTACAAATCAAACTTCAAGCGGTAGCCAACGGCTCTTTATTACTTCACAAATACGCTAGAACAGGATAGGCCACAGGAGAGTCCATTGCCCATAAATGGATCATCATGCAACATTCTACTACTTCCCCCTCGGGGAAGGAAGTAGATACTTGACTCCCAAGTCTTCTTCCTCATAACATCCCCACTCCAAGACCCTCCTTCCCTGTCGTCAACATAAGCCCATATAGACATCTCTCACCCTCGACGCCATTCTCACGAAACGCCGACTCGATCTTCTCGTAGATCTCCTCGGGTAAAAGGATGGAGAGAGTTCTTACGGGAGAAATTTTGTATCCTTTCGGCCATGGTTCGACGGAGAGAATATATTTAAACAATTAAAATGGTTTAGAATATATTTTTTAGGGTTAAAAGAAGGCATGAAAAAAGATTATGAGAACTATCCCTTATTTCATCTTTTTTTGCCAAATTTCCTTATTTTTTATATTGAATTTATTAATTCAATTGTAAAAAGGAAAATCTAAATGCGTAGTTTTTTTTTTTTTTTTTTTTGAAGAACTATAAATCCCTACATCTTATTTGTCTCCTCTGCTTGGCTCTTTTCTTTCACCGGCAAGTCTTCCTCTGTTCTTGGTAGTGCCCTCTCTTCCCCAAGTAGCTCTTTTTACAGAGACGTTCGTTGTTTATTTTGTTTTGTTGGGTCTGGTCTATTTCTGATTAGGTTCTGTAAATATTAATGGTTGTTTTTTCACATAAGTTTAAGCGTGTCGGTCATGCTGCACTAGCTAGATCTTTTACCTTAATCATAATTCGATGTTTTCAAATTTTCAGAATTAGACTTGTGTCTTAATCTGTTTAACAGCTTTTCTATTTTTCTATCTTTATTTCCTTTCTTCTAGGTTTACGTCTTGGCTTTCCGGTTTGTTTCCTTTATGCATATTTTTCCTTTTCCTTTGTCGGTTGTGACAAGGTCTAGAGTTGTATATATAGCTGCCTTATTCTAGCTATGTAACACATACTTTGAGAATTAATAAACAAGCAAATTGCTTAACTTCCTTGAGAGAGAGATTTGATTAAATTCATCTTCTTCAAGAAGCAGGTGAAGGTTCTGTTCTTACCCTCCATCAATTAGTTTGGTTCTAACTGTGCAATGAAGAAGGGAGCAAAGAGAATGAAGGACAATGATGAGAAGAATCAGGCTCCAAAAGCCAAGAAATCCCGGGCGACCAAACCACAGGAAGAGCCTGAGTACTTTGAGGAGAAACGTAATCTGCAAGATTTGTGGAAGGCTGCGTTTCCAGTGGGAGCTGAGTGGAAACTGTTCGATGCCCTTTATGAACACAATTGGGATTTCAAACATCTTGAAGAAGCACTGGAGGAAGGAGGAATGCTCTATGGCAAGAAAGTCTTTGTTTTCGCCAATGCAGAACCTCAGATGGTCCTGTACAAAGACGTAAACAAGGTTGTCCCTGTCCCGACAGTTGTTGCTGTTGAATCACCCTTTCCGCCTTCTGATAAGATAGCAATCACATCGATTCAGAGAGCAGCGGAGGAAATCTTTCCGATGAAGCAGATGAAAATGGACTGGGTTCCTTACATTCCGTTTGGAAACAGAGAAAGGCAAGTCGACAGGATCAAGTTTCAGATCTTTATCCTGGCCTGTACGCAGAGGAGATCTGCTCTCGGACATCTCAAGGAAGCGCGTGCTAGGAACTTCGAATACTGTCTTCCTTATTTCTATGACCCATTTAAGGAAGATAAACTTGAACAAAGTAGTGAGGTCCAACTATTGTTCCCATCTGAACCGCCTGTTGTATGTGAATTTGACTGGAAGTTTGACAGACTTGAGGAATTTGTTGATAACTGATGTCTCTGCATTTTAGCACTTTTAAGCAAAGTTTTTCATACCATTTTT
>OVBJ01000551.1:0-50803 GCA_900406535.1 Noccaea bulbosa | reverse complement strand
ATTAAAAATAATATAAAGCAAATAGCTTTTTAGCCTTTAGCACAGTTTCGTTCACTCCTATGTCGCCTATTGAAAACGACAACTACAAGTCTACAACATATTTTGTCTTTTCCTTCCTTCGATTCCTTGTCTTCTTTCCCATATTAATCACAGTTCCAGTTCTATCACTTACTTAATCACAGTTACTGTCTTTTTTGTCAAAAACCTTGTCTTTCCTTTTGGTCTTCATGGCCTTTACTTTTGGTCTACAAACATCGTTTTCTACTTGGTCAGATTAATCCCTGGGGCATAATCTGATTAGGCTGAGTCATAACTGTCCTCTGTTACATACTATGCTTATCTGTTTGGTTTCGGTTTTGGTACACAAATATATATAAAGAACTTTGGGAGAAGAAAACAATTGAGTTTGCTTTGAGGAATTCTCTCCTACCCACCTTCCCCCCATTATTTTTCTTTTACTGTTAGCCATAATCATCTTGCTAAAAAAAAAAAAACCATAATCATCTTTTTTCCTAATTATTAGCTTTGACCATTCTTGTCTCTGTTTCTTCATCCATATATTTTTTTTTTCCTTTTTTTCTACGGAATTTTGATTGATAGTCGACCATTAAACTAACAATTTTTTCAAAAAATTCAATATTCAAAACGTTGCATATGTGTCTTGTTTTCAACTCTCTTTCTAGCCATAATAGCCTATGTGTTGTTCACTTTGTCAAAAGTTTTAACTGAATCAGCTGTTGCAACTTTGTCAAACCTCCCCTTAATCCGCTTTCATTAGTTCTCACTTTTGTCTCCTGGTTGGTTCTAATTGAAGTTACCTTTTTTTACTAATTTATTTTGAACCATTGAAATGTAACTAAGAATCTCACTGATGCCATCATGTGTCAGTGTCACAAATTCTAATTGTATTAGTTGAGAATTTGGATGGAATTCTTGAAGTCATTTATTGCCATTTTTTTAACTGGTAGCTTAAGCAATTTCAATGTTTCATCCTCGACTCCTGTAAATGTTGATGACCTTTTCCTAGTAGCGTTTTTAAGAAAATTAAGACAAGACTATTGTTTTGTTTTTCTCACTTTCTTTTTAAAATTCTTTCTTGATCAGCCGGGACATGTTCAACAAACTACAAGCTCAACGATGGTGGGCAGATAACTATGACAAAGTAATGGAACTTTACAACGTTCAAAAACTAAGCCGACAAGCTTTCCCTCTTCCCACGCCACCTAGATCCGAAGACGAGGTTAGCCTTTTCACTGAATCCGAGTCCTTAAACAAGACAACTAAATTACACTAATTCCTCTGGAAATGTTTTGTCAGAATGCAAAAGTGGAGTACCATCCAGAGGACACTCCTGCAACACCGCCTTTAAACAAAGAACGGCTGCCTCGTAATGTCCATCGTCCAGCTGGGTTGGCGGCTTACTCATCCTCGGATTCACTCGACCATAGTTCGACGCAAAGCCAACAGTTCTACGACTCTGGTCTACTCAACTCAACTCCTAAGCTTTCAAGCATAAGCGGAGCCAAGACGGAAACTTCTTCCATGGATGCTTCCATAAGAAGCAGCTCGTCGAGAGACGCCGACCGGTCAGAGGAAATGTCGATAAGCAACGCGAGTGATGTTGATCCGAACGAGTGGGTGGAGCAAGATGAGCCTGGCGTTTACATCACCATTAAAGTATTACCAGGTGGTAAAAGAGAGCTTAGAAGAGTCAGATTCAGGTAACAACAACCAAAAGAAACAAACCTACATTGCATTGTTTTCAAAAAACATGGATTGTATCACTGAAAATGTGTTCCTGTTTTGCATTGCAGCCGAGAGAGATTCGGGGAGATGCACGCGAGGCTGTGGTGGGAAGAGAACAGGGCAAGGATACATGAACAATATTTGTGAATTCATCGTTTTAAATATCTATTGGTCTCGATGCATCAAAACGGTTTTGTTGTGTTTTTTGAATTTCTCATTTTCTGTATACCGTTTTTTCCGTTTCTTTTGTTCCGAGAAATCTCAAATCAATATCAGTATATCATCAATTCTGGAATATGTTTACGGAGTTTTTCTTATTTTATTCCTTCAAACAAAAAAAAAAATGTTAAAGTTTAGGAAAATGTCAATTTTGTCAACTAAATAATTCTCTGTTTATTTATGGAAAAAATGGAAGTTCTACTTGGTGAAAAGGAAAACACCAAATTTGTTAACAACGCTCACAAAGATGAAAATAATTATGCAATTTTACAATTTTAGTGATGTCAATATCAATAATATAGGAAACTTTATCACAAACATGTGTATATATACACATACACATACATTACCTCTTAACAATATGGTTTCATAATGGACTGTTGTAAAAAGCTTACCTCGTTCCTGCTTTTCTGCATTGCAATTCTGTTCGGTAAACACAAAGACGACTCCACAAACGGTAACGTCGGCTTGAACTACGGCCTCCTCGGAGACAACCTCCCGTCTCCGTCAAACGTCATCAGCCTCTACGAGTCCATAGGCATCACTAAAATCCGAATCTTCGACCCAAACACTGAGGTCCTCAACGCCTTACGCGGCCACCGCGAAATCGGAGTCACGGTAGGCGTCAAGGACCAAGACTTGGCTGCTCTTGCGGCAAGCGAAGAAGCTGTTAAAGGCTGGTTCGCCACCAACATCGAACTTTACTTAGCTGACGTGAACATCACGTTTATCACCGTTGGTAACGAAGTCATCCCTGGACCAATCGGTCCTCAAGTGCTTCCCGTCATGCAGTCTCTCACAAACCTCGTCAAGTCGAGGAGTCTACCGATCTCGATAAGCACCGTGGTGGCTATGTCGAACCTCGGACAATCTTACCCTCCTTCCGCCGGAGAATTTACGTCGCAAGCGCGTGAACAACTCGTTCCCGTGCTGAGGTTCTTGTCGGAAACGTGCACGCCAATCCACGTCAACATCTACCCTTACTTTGCTTATGCGTCTAACCCCGTCAACATAAGTCTCGACTATGCAGTCTTCAACACCGAAGATGTGGTGATCGAGGACGGGCCGATGAAGTATACGAACATATTCGATGCGATCTTCGATGCGTTCGTGTGGGCGATGGAGAAAGAGGGAGTTAAAGATTTATCCATGGTGGTGTCGGAGACCGGATGGCCTTCCGCCGGTAACGGGGACTTCACGACGCCGGAGATCGCGGCTATGTACAACGGAAACTTTGTCAAACATGTGAAAAGCGGTAAAGGGACGCCCAAGAGGCCAAACTGTAGGATTGATGAGTTTCTGTTCGCGACTTTTAACGAGAATCAGAAACCAGCTGGAACAGAACAGCACTTTGGGTTATACGATCCTACCGATTTGAAGCCTACTTACAAGTTGTTTTGATTTTTTAGATTCTTGATTGTTAGACTTAGGCTATATCTAATTCTTTAGTATTTAGTATTTAACACCACTCTCATATTTGTAGTAGAGTGGGACAAAAGTCAAGATCAACTCAGTATATATCATCAGTTTTATAATGATTGAGATCTTGAAACCGACCTCAGTTGGGTTTTGAGTTAGGATTATAATGTCATCTGAAATTATATATTTTTCAATTTCAATTTCTTTTTTTTATGTCATCTGCAAATATTTTAGTTGCTATTCATGAAACTAGACAACTAGTAGTGAACACAAAAGGATCAAGAATGGAAAATAAAACGAAAATTAGCAAATTTTGTATATAGGTTTGATAGAAAACTAAACCACGCACAAAGAAAAAGGAGCATCCTCGTACCTACAAGGTATAGAAAGACATTGGAGTCATCGTAGATTTTATTCATGTGACTCAAATGCACGTACTCATGCTCTATGTTTTGCAACGAACAAAAAAGCTAAGAAGAGAAACAAAATTGGTTTTGGTTCCCTCGTCTCCGTTTTCAGACAAGTAATCAAGTATGATCATCTGATGTTTCACACTTAAGAAAATTGTATACATGTCAAATAAAGTTATACTATACTAATACTTATAACGGATGCTAATGATTTTGCAGATACGTATACACGTATCAATATATATGGATTGTCCTAAGACGTCGTTCTTGTTCATGATCTCGTGCATTACACAATTTACACTCCTGCTCAGCTACAACAATGGTGGCCTTGTAAACGCAACGACAAACATTGGCTTGAACTACGGCCTCCTCGGAGACAACCTCCCGCCTCCGAATGAAGTTATCAACCTTTACAAATCCTTAAACATTACCAATATTCGGATCTTCGACACGAACACGGACGTCCTCAACGCCTTCCGAGGCAACCGAGACATTGGAGTCATCCTAGGCGTTAAGAACGAAGACTTGGAGGCTCTTGCGTTCAGCGAAGAAGCTGTTAACACATGGTTCGCAACTAACATAGAACCTTACTTAGCTGACATCAACGTTACGTTCATTTCCGTTGGAAACGAAGTCATCCCCGGAGAAATCGGCTCTCACGTGCTATCCGTCATGCAGTCTCTCACCGACCTCGTCAAGACGAGGAGTCTCCCGATCTTGATCAGCACCACGGTGGCTATGACCAACCTTGGCGAGTCATATCCACCTTCCGCCGGAGAATTCACCACCCAAGCTCGTGAACTACTCGTCCCCGTGCTCAAATACCTGTCTCGAACGAGCACTCCTATCCTCGTCAACATCTATCCTTACTTCGCCTATACGCGTCTGATCCTGCTAACATTCTTCTTGATTATGCCATCTTCAACACCGATGCGGTTGTGGTACAAGACGGGCCACTAGGTTATTCAAACATGTTCGATGTGATGTTTGACGCGTTCGTGTGGGCAATGGAGAGAGAGGGAGTGAAAGATCTTCCCATGGTGGTAACGGAGACCGGATGGCCTTCTGCGGGCAACGGAAACTTAACAACGCCGGAGATCGCGTCTACGTACAACGGAAACTTTGTCAAACATGTTGAAAGTGGTAAAGGGACGCCGAAGAGACAGAACAGCAGCATTAATGGGTTTCTTTTCGCGACATTCAATGAGAATGAGAAGCCAGCTGGAACAGAACAGAACTTTGGATTGTACTATATGAATCCCGTCTACAAGTTGTTCTGAATTTAGATTCTTGATTACTTAGACCATCCCAAAGCATTAGTGAATAATGCTCTTAAGAGTTGTGTAATATAGTGGGATCAGATCAAGATCCACTATAACACTACCACGAGGAAACAGATATCCAATTGTAATAGAGTGGGATATGATCAAGATTCATAATAATACTCACATTTTATGGTTTATGGGTTATAGTAGTAACTTTGTAAAGCATGTGGGAAGCCTACCAAATAGTTCTACGACATAGCCCTCGTATAAACTTAGATCCACCATACTGTTAAATTCTTACTATTAAGAATGTGGATTATCAATAATGCGCTAATAGTTGTTACTTGTAAAAGACCAACTTTAGCACCATTTTATAATTGCTCTACCAGTTTGGTTTTTATCAAATGATAAAAAAAAATTTTAAGAAATTGAATTCAAAGACATCACTCAAATCAAAGCACAACGATGATAGGTTCAGTGAGCCACTAAAATCTCTGTTTCCACAACTTGCCAATTACATAACAAAGAAAGAAAATCGAACAGAAAACAAGTTTGAGCAGTCTTAGTATCACATGCCGTTGATTGGACTCATGCTTGCTGCTACGTTTCCACGATTTATTGACCATATTTCTGAAACTCCCACTCACTGTTATCTGTACACAAAACTCAGGCAATATTAACAACACAAGCAAACAAAAAACTGCATACTAGTCATAAATCTTCCTTTAAACAGAGAAACACATCACACCTAATGGACAAACTTGACGAGTCTTCAACCATCTGCTGATGCAGTGAAAGTGGAAAGCGTGATTGCAAACCCCTGCAAAGTACCCACATCAAAGTGTCTTTAGCTAAGGCACTAACATTTTTGATGTACATCTTTAATGAAAACATACTACTTTCTCAACAGAAAACAAATAAGGTTCTTAGCTAAACCTTCCAGCTAACAAGATTCAACCTCATATTGGTCCCTTTTCAATGAGCAATTGAGATTACAGAGATATGCAATACAGCGAATTCACTCATCCTTTGAGTTTATAATCTACCCACAATCATAAACCCAATGCCAGACTTTGAGGGCATGCAAACACACAATAACAAGAACTTGGTCTCTCTAAGAAAAACTTTTAAAATTCCATCAGTCTAATCAAAATTGCACTACTTGTTGACCGATTCAGATTGCTGGAAAACAAGATTAGGGTCTCCTTTCAAATAACACTCTGAGATACCAGTAACTAATTTGCATACGGTTTCGAGCTTCTAGATACACATCAAGTTTCAAAACAGAAAGCAAGGAATGATTGCAGAAGAAGAAGCAACACTTACCCCAAGCAACAGTGCACTCCTCACTCGTGGCGCTGGCCTGATTAGCCTGACACTCAATGCCTAACAACAACCAAAACAAAAACAACCAAGAAGTTAGAGAAAAGCGATTCAGGCGATTCAGCGAATTCAGCAATCTCCGGAATTATCAACATAATCGTGACAAATTACTCATCAATCAATTGTTACAAGCACTTACAGAGATCCATGATGTGGTTTCTGCAGATCGCGCAGTTGTCAACAACGATATCTACAACGAACCAAAGATCAATCAATAAACCTCGATTACCAAAATCCAAAGACGAATTTAAGAGAGTATAAGGATTTCGCGGTTTACCCCAAGCCCAAAGGGCAACCGCGCTCCACTTCTTCACTTCGAACCTCTTTGCTTTCTTCGTAGAAGACGAGGCTGCGTTGCCGGAGGCTTCTCCGGCAGGAATCATATTGACGTCAGAGCCGAGAGAGGCCATTGAATTGATCGGTGATCGGGAGGAAAACGAAGAACCCTGAGAAACCCCAAGGACAAAATTCTGAAAGTTTGAGCTAGGTTGTTGTTTGCAAAGATGGAAGAAGAAGCGTCGGAGAGAAAAATAATTATATACGCATTGGGCTTTTTGCCGCCTATATAGTGGGCTTTCTGGGATTCCGATTCTCATAATTTCCTTAATTTTGTTTATTTCCATAATCCTACAGTTTAACATAAATCTAAACTAAAAAAACATTCAAAAATCTAAAATTCTCTCCTTTATCATTTAAAAAATAAATCTTTTTAATTGGTAAATAAAATATTCTAAAATTAAATTTATGAATAAAAATCTGAAGCCAATAAATAATGTATAATTTTTAAAATAAAACAAAATTTGGTAGAAAAGTGAAACATATGTAGTCAACTGTTTTGAGCACCGAACACGTGTCGAAATTTGCGGTTAAACAAATGCATAAATTATATCATACAGAAAGTTCAACATAGTGAATATATAAAGAATAAAATCTTAAAACAGAGCACTACACCACATTGAAGAACCCATTTTCCTCGGTATAAGCCAATAAACAATGGTGTATATCCAGGAGATTTACAATATAAAGATACGGCCAGTCATAGGCATTGAGAACATATACTGAATTCATACAACGCGTAAAATGATTACATCTTTAAAGGTTATTGAATTTCTCTAGAACAAAAATAAATTCATTCTAATCAAATATTTGAAGAAAATGCATCAACATCTTACAAAATAGTTTGAGAATATTTGTGTGCAAACCATCTGAGTTATAATAATAGTTAGATGATGTATATTATGAACACGCCCACAACCTTTTTCACTATATCTGCTTCTGCTCTCTGAGAGCCGAAACTTTCTTCCGCAGTTCAAGATTTGATATCCTCTCCACCTCCAGAGCTCGTTCAAGCTACACAACCCATTGAGTTTGTTAGCCACATAAACTATAGAATGAGAATCATTTTAAAAAGGTTCGTATACAAAACTACTTTCACAAAACAATTGCATCTCTAAAACATGCCTCTAATAGAGACATTGCCAACTTCAGAAAGAATAGATGAATGTACCTTTGCGGCTCGCATACTCCATTCTCCAAGAATAGCTCTTAGCCTCTCATTTTCTGCCACATACTGTTTCAGGAGTTTCAAAACAGAAGACAATGAATTTCTCTTTTGAGCATTTTTGTCAAAACAATAAAAAGATATCCGGAAATGTGTAGCCCTTGCAAATTGTTCCATGCAAGAGATTTCATGGAAAAGCAATGTTGATGATATACAGGATGTGATGGCGATTCCTCGTGGAAAGTATCTTCTGTTCTCATATGTTCTTATGTTTATAGAAAGACTCAAACCTGATTATTGGTATTCCGGACGTGCTGTATCTCTCTGTCTCTCTCAGAGATCAGAGATCGAGCCAGAGTAAGCTCAGAATGGAGTTGATTCACCTACAAAACATACCATTTCATTTAGTATCCTCTTTCATTCAAAGATGCTAGATAAAGAATTTAGCCTTGAAATGTCGATCAGTCTTATATGTCTTCCACCAAATGGCTAAGAAAAATTAACCATGCGACTCTGCAAGTGTCTCATTTGGTAACTAAGCTTTACCTCAGCAGAAAGGGTTCGTAATTCCTGATCACGAGTTGCCACAAGATGTGCAAGATCAACCTGAAAAGTTTAACAATTATTAATTGCAAAATAAAAAACTCAGGTGAAAAAAAATTCATCCGGACTGAGGCGTGTAATGATTGAAAACACTTAAAGCAATGGAGCAGTTCAAACCTGAGGCGTGCTACTACCATTGGACTCCTCATATTTGCTTAAGGACTCCTGCAAACGCAGAATCTGAACACAAAAAAATGGTCAGAAACTCACTCTAACGGAACCTATTCACCAAATTAGGCTAGATGATGAACTATAGAGAGCGCTGAAGTTAGGATTGCGGATTATGAAACTATAGATTAGTAAAAGTAAGACACAGCACAAGCATCAAGCTTTACAAATGAAAAACACTCATCACAAAGATGTCACCTCTTCACTTAGATAATGGAGATTCTCGCGCTGATATTGCAGTAGAGCCATTTGCTGATCAGAAAGGCGACCGGCTTCATGGTATCTGTTTTTCAAACAAAAATGAAGTAAGACTTGAACAAAAGTTTCATGAAGACTATGAATAAGGTTCCAGTGTGATTGTGAAAGTACCTCAACCCTTCTAAAGCAGCTGGTTGAAGCGGAGAATATAATGAATTTAAGACATCGGGCTGAGAGTTCACTGAGTTATACTGGCGAACATAACCTACCAATATTAAACACAGTTAAGAAGAGTTCATAATAACTTAGTTACATAATCTCTTACTAAAGAAAAACAACTGAACCTAAAGCTTACCAACAAATACAATCATAAAAGAAGCAGCAGAAATTGCTTCAACAGACATGATGAACCTGCAACAATGATGTACTCGTAAGCGTCACCAAGTTGTTCCAAAGAAGAACAATACTAGACACAGCCACTTTCCAAATACTTTTCTAGTCAATAGCATCGATATTAGACTTCTTATAGGCATTCAAATTTGTCTAAAAAATTGGTAAGTACATTAAGTCAAATTCTGTCAACCTGAGTGACAGACAACAGTTTATCAATAAAATTAGACGTCTCATTATGTGACATGTAATAATTTTCTTAGCAGAATGGAAATAGTGAAAGGATGGAGTCAGAAGCTTCCTTTAATTCGTTAAATCGTCAAAGAGATAAGAAAGAAAACTGAAAGTGATCAACTGTAAAAGAAAACAAATAGATATATAAAAGCAGTTAATGTAACCTCTGCACAGTTAAAATGGGAAGAACACTGACATATGGTCTCCAGACCATGAAAAGCAGCATAGATGCAGTTCCTAAAACAAGAAAGAGTCACTTTATTGAGTGATAGAAATAGATTTATGTAAGATATTTGATTGGAAAAGTAGCATCAAAGATTACCATATGCCATGATGGCAAATGGCAGACGAACTACATGTTTCAACTTCTGGCTGAAACTATAATAACCCTGCAATGGAAGGTTATTTCAGAAGGTCTTCAGATAAAATGACTACAAGTACCCTAGAGAATATCAACCTATGTCTATATAGTAACAGAGGAAATAAATTGAGCAGTTACCTGCAAGCGTATTTTCTGGACCTGATTGACAAAATACTGCTGAAACATACCTGTTGCAGAAAAACATATGATAATCTATAAGATATATGGTGCAGAGATAAGATTTTAGAGCCGAAGTATGATAAGGAAACAGAAGCAGACAGACGATATGTGAAATCAGATATTAATAATAAGCTGAAGCGGAGAAATGAGGTTACCTGTTAACATCAAAAGAGCAACATTGCAGCTGCAAAGCAGCGATGGGATACGAGACTCTACAGGCTGAAGTATCCACGGTGCTCCTGCTGCTAAAATAGCATAACCAGCCTATATTTACCAAAGAGTAAATATAATGTCAGGCATTCATGTTTCTATTTTTCCTTAAAAAGGGAAGTTACAAAACTCTGCGTTAAAGGTCAGTGGTGAATATCAGGAAAAAGGTACAGTCTGGAAGCACTTGCCAATATGATAAGGTAAATGCAACTTCCAAAAAGACTTCTAGATTCTCGATGACCGAATAGAGGAGCTTCATGCAGTATATCAAGAAACCTACAATCACATAAACAGTGCTGAACTAGATGAGGAGCCACTAAAGGATAAAGATCAAAAGGAGCCATGATGAGGACTAGAGAAAAAAAAAAAAACAACAAAGCAGCCATTGTCAACGAAGAGGAAAGTCCCTCAGGTTTTGCGCTTGAACTTCTTAGCTCATAAACCACAGATCAAATGGTCTTAACTCAAGAAGTATAAAAGTTAGGAAGTTTCTACGAGAAACACAACTCCATGAAATATGGCTATGAATGTTGATCATTGCTCCAACATAACTGGCAGATGTTAAACGGAAAGTGACCATTTCAAAGCTGAACAACAGAAATCCAGAGTGGGAGAGCAAACGATCAAATCACGAAGCCAAACGACGTAACCGTTTCTCTCGCTTGTAAACAAATCAAGGCCCAGAAGGAATTTCGCTCACACCTCGGAGAAACACGCAGACGAAAAAATGGCAAGCTCGAGCGAAGAAATGGAAATCATGAGCTTACATAGCATTTTCTTCCTGCGTCGTCGGATTGAAAGAGGAAGAGCGTCGGTGGTTCGCCATTTTTTGTTTCGGTTTTCTTATTTCGTTTGTGGGAGTGAAATACTTGTAAAGAGAGATAAGAGGGAGAAAGAGTAATTTGCTTGAAATTAGGGCTGAATCATATTCCTTCCCCCAATCTGGAGATTTGGGAGATGTGAAGGGCAAGCGGAAGGATAGAAAAGCTTCAGTGTGAAAGCTTCTCCTCTCTGTAACGTCGTCGTCGTCTTTTGAAGATCAAAAGGATTGGAATGTTTGGTGTTCTGTTTTGATTAGATGACTCTGAACAACCAGTCTCAGTCAATTACGCTGCTTCCCCCTATTATTTTGGTCCAAAATGCTCTTTTTAAATATATAATCAGCCGAATTAAAGGGTGTGTAATGTTGTTAATCCAATTTAAAGGCTTGTATCCAAAAATGGATTCTCTGAGCCTAATCGCCATTTCTAACTAATTCCATTTCCACTATGTGCCTATATGTCTATGGTCATATGATCATATTACACTATCACCACCATTCTTCTAAATGTGAAAAATAATTTCACAAACGGATCATGATCTCTCTAGTGTGGATACTGTTGAGCTCACTTCCTGATTTTCATGACAAGTGAGAAAGAGAGGAAAAAAGACAATTTTGGCGGCACAAAACTTCAAAGAGAAAGAAGAAAAGTGAGAAACATTTGTGCATTTTGGGAAGCATTCACAGTAAGCATTCACAATACATAATTGGGATAATTAACTGAGACTATTAACACAGAAAATATTGGATTCCAAATAGTAGTAAAAATTGGAAAGTATTAGGGATCGATGAGCACTGCGTAGCTCCAGTGGTGGCCGCACAATCATAATAATGTCGACTTCTTCTTCTTCTTATTTCCCTTCCTTCCCTCGCACCATCGTCTCCTACACTCTCTCAACTTCCCTCTTCATCGTTTTCTTCCTGTGCAGCGTCTTCATCTTCACTAGGCGCTCTCTCGAACCTTCTCTCTCTCCTTACCACGCCGACATCCCTCTCCCCGCAACCGCCGATCCACTCCTCATCCCTCAAATCGAGCATCTCCCTCTCAAATACCCCAAGGGAACGCCGCCTCGCGATGCCGACGGTGACGTCACCGTGAAATCAAATCCAAAGACCGACGGAGCCGATGACGTCGCGGTGGTGGGGACTAAGCTGAAAGCTGTGGAAGATTCGCGCGGCGTTGACCCCACGGAGAAAACCGAGCTGGGAGAAGGAGGAGGTTCGAGCGGACAAGTGTCCGTCGAGGAAAGCAATGCCGAATCTGCGGAACGTGCGGTGGTTGAGAAGATTAGAGGCTGCGATTTGTACAGTGGATCGTGGGTTAGGGACGATGAGTATCCATTGTATCAGCCTGGATCGTGTCCTTATGTGGACGAAGCTTTCGATTGCCAGAGGAACGGGAGGCGAGATTCCGACTATCTCAAATGGAAATGGAAGCCTGACGGTTGTGACCTTCCACGGTATGATGCTTTTCCAATTTTAAACCGCCATTGTTACACCTGATTGAAGTTATTGAAAATGTGATCAGCATTTCAATTTCTAAGTTCTCACCTTGCGATTGAACTGAAGTCAGGGACTGTCATATAGCTCTGTGATTTCTGCTCGTTGTGTTAGTGAGTCGCATTGTCCTATTAGCTGATTCATTGTGAAACTATGGCTATATGAAAATTTGTTAGTGTGCATTAGCCTGTGTAGATATATGATAGGATTAGCAGAATGAATCGTATGTTATTTCTTTTTTGTGCTTTGGATATGTATCCCCTTCTTATCGACTTTCCAAACATAGGTTTAATGCTACAGATTTCTTGGTGAAGCTACGAGGTAAAAGTTTGTTGTTGGTTGGGGACTCAATGAACCGTAACCAGTTTGAATCAATGCTTTGCGTTCTCCGAGAGGGTTTATCTGATAAAAGTAGAATGTACGAGGCTTATGGCCACAATATAACCAAGGGAAGAGGCTACTTTGTATTCAAGTTTGAAGTAAGTCCACTCTTCTACTCATAAGTGTATGTGTTTTCGGTTGAATGTTCACTGGTGTTCAGGTTATTTGTACTAGTTATATTTTAGTGCTGGAATAAGCAACATATTAGTTATATACTGGTGTTGCTATATGGATTATCTGGATTTTGTAGAACTCCCAACACTCCTTTTTGCAACCTTCAATTCTGAAGCATTAGTTGCCGATTTTTGTTTTTGTATTAGAAAAGTATCTATCTGTACGCTTCTTTATGTCTTGATCAAGTTAAAAGTAAAATGTTCGACAATGTCTGACAGGATTACAATTGCACAGTAGAGTTTGTGAGGTCGCATTTTCTTGTGAGGGAAGGTGTTAGAGCAAATGCTCAAGGAAATACTAATCCAACCCTTTCGATTGATCGCATTGACAAGACAAATGCTCGATGGAAGCGAGCTAACATTCTTGTCTTCAACACTGGACATTGGTGGGTTCATGGAAAGACTGCCAGAGGGTATGGTTCCTTCCTATTCTGCTTTATCACTCACTCTTCTTCGCATATGTTGACCTTTTTTTTCACTTAATCAGAGACTTCCAAATTTTTGTTTCAAGATGTCAATTAAAATTTCGTGTGATTTTGTTTTATGACATACTTGAAGAGAAGGAAGAGCTACTAATGGTGAATAAAACTAATGCAGGAAAAACTACTACAAAGAAGGTGACTACATCTACCCGAAATTTGATGCGACTGAAGCATACAGAAGAGCATTGAAGACGTGGGCAAAATGGATCGATCAGAATGTGAATCCCAAAAAGCAGCTTGTATTTTACCGCGGATACTCCTCTGCCCACTTTCGGTAACCCCCAATCTCCTATCCACGGAATCTTTCATTTGAACTAGGAACGAGTTTCAGTTGTTCATGTCACTTTTATCATCTTGACTGAGAGTTTTAGATGCCACCCCCACATACTCTTGTTTTGGTTTTTTCCTTCTTCTCTGAGCCATTAAAGTTGTTCATGGAATGCTTGGACAGGGGAGGTGAGTGGGACTCGGGAGGGTCATGCAACGGGGAGGTGGAACCGGTAAAGAAAGGTTCAATACTCGATTCCTATCCTTTGAAAATGAAGATCGTAGAGGAAGCCATAAAGGATATGAAAGTTCCTGTGATCCTCCTGAACGTGACAAAGCTGACTAATTTTCGCAAAGACGGTCATCCGTCAATCTACGGTAAGAACAACACAGATGGTAAAAAAGTGTCGACAAGGCGACAGGATTGCAGCCACTGGTGTCTGCCTGGAGTTCCCGATGTTTGGAACCATCTTATCTACGCGTCTTTGCTCCTTGAGGCACATTCCTGATAGTTGAGCTCATACATCATCAACCAACGTAGATAGGATTAGGAAGAGAAGAACAGAAACATATGACCATTTCAGTCTTCACTGTTATAGATACAGTATTGAGGTCATCTTTTGTGTATCTCACTTGAAATGAAATTGTTCTTCTTCTTTTTTAATGGCAAATACTTTTATGATAATTCTCAAATAAGCAAACAAAATTCGGAATGCGTAATAGAAACTTGAAACTACAACAACAACAACAAAAAATTGAAAAAGAAAAGGCTAGCAGCAAAGCAACAACGGACGCAACACTCCATTATCATGGCGATTTCTTCTTCAAATTCTTGATCGTCTTCACTCCTCTGCGTGTGTTGGGTTTCACTTTCTTCTTTGTCTTCCTACTCGGCGAGACCCTCAGTGGACCAGCCGGAACTCCTTGCTTCAGAGCACTTCCTCTTGGTGTAGCAGACGGAGGCAACCTCAAGTCTTGTGGAGGTAAAGGGCAATGAGGCTTCCACACTACATTGTTCTTCATCGCGAATCTAACTCTCTTTGAGCTCTTCTCACTGCTCGCGGCCGTGAAGCTCGTCTCTGCTACATCTCTGTGAACAGCAGTACTTCCCTCTACCCCTCCTTTGTTCTCTCTTTTCCTCTTCTTGGTCTTCTTGGCTGTTGCCACAGGTTCTGCTTCTTCACAGACACTCGCAACCTCAACATCATCATTTGATGGTCCCATTTCGGATGCAATCTTCTCAAACTCCTGCCGAAGATCCGATATCATTGTCTCATCAAAGGCTTCATCTTTCTTACCAATATCAATAACATCAGCGTCCTTCTTGGCACTGCCTTTCTTAGACTTTGAACATTTCTTCAAACCCTTCTTCTTTGAAGAAGACCCGTTTAAAACAATATTCTTAGGCTCAAAAACAGCACTTGATTCTTCCATTACTGTCTCCCAAGACACGGGAACAAGTTCAGGCACTTCATCGTCGTCGTCCTGGGGAACAGAAGCTTCCGTGATGGAAACTTTGATTCCAGAATTCGACATATCCTTCTCCAACTGCAAGAACTCGTTGTGAAGAGAAAATATCACTTTCCTATTACCCTGTTGGCAATCTGGAGAAGAACCCATCTCATAAAACCTCTTTGCAAACTCCATAGACAGAGCAATGGATCCCAAAACTACTGCATCACTATCCTCAGACTCTGCACCATTCCCGGATTTCTTACTATCCAGCAGCTTCTTCCCCATCTTCAGCAACTCATCAAACAAATTACTCTTAATCTTCCCAACCAAAACTTTGTCATTCACTACGCCCAAAACAGTCACAAAAGGAGCAAAAAGAAGTTCCAAAACCTCCTTCTTTAGAGGAAGAAACGTCCTAAGCTCTTCAAGAAAAGCAGAAGCTATGTGATAGTTAACACCATTCCCCTGAAACTTATCAGCAGCAAGGATCGTCCCATCGAACAAAACACCCATCAAACGGCGAGTGAATTCCAAATCCCACGATTTGCTGTCAAGAAGAGAGAAGAACCCGTGCAAGAACCTGCGAATCAAGAGGTAGAACTTGTCTAACCTGAGCCGATCGATGCGTGACCACTCGCGGCGCATGGTGAACAAGAAGACGGTGAAGTAGTGGAGAGAGAGAGGGAGAGGAAGCGATTGGAGAGCAGAGGAGAGACGATCGATGAGCTCTGATTGGTAAAGAGACTTATCGGCGTGCCACATGCAGTAGAAGATGCCCTGCCATAGCTTCTTCATGTCTTCATCGGGGATTTCGGTCTGCTCAGGGAGCCAAGTGCGAAGAACAGTTCGCAGAGATCTGTCGCGGATGGTCTGCTTGCAAGAAGCAAGCTTTTTTATCAGCGATTTACAATGTTCTTCAATGGGCACTGCTTGTTGTGCCTGCGAAACTTGCTTCCGTTTCACCATTGCTATCGAATTCTAAGGAAGAAGGAATTTGACGGCAGCTTCTGCGTTTGGGGGAGAGAAAAAAGAAGACGTATAAAGGGGTTAGGGTTTAGGTTTTGTTTCTTTCATTTGCTCTTTTTACATTTCAACCCTCATCTTTTGATTGTTTTTTTTTTTCTTAGCTAATAATTCTTTGTTCGACATTTTTAAATGAATTATTATTCTTTGGAAAGTAGCTCTTGTTTTCTTTTTCTTTTTTCTTTTTTTCTGACGAAGTAGCTCTTGTTTTTTAAGTTTTTGAAAATCAACATTTTCTGGAAAAAATATAATTAAATCCTTGTGAAAAGCAAAAGTATTTTTCAAAACATTCACACCATCATGAAGAAGGTTTTGCTGTAGATTTCATACTGGAAATTGACGTTGCATAAATCTGGTGATTGAATATTGGGTTTTCTTTTCTATTCTTCCCTTTCCCTGCCTTATATTATATACCTAAATCCACTCTTAGATATTTGACATGATTTCCGAAATTCGTAGAGATGCAGATTATATTATAGCTAATTAAGTTTTCGATTTTAAATTGGATCTGAGGTATAAGTTATTGGAAATTTGGTCAAAAGTATAGTAAACATATAGTACTTGAAAATTGAAATTTAAGAATACATATTCTATCATATCATTTTAGCTCTAATGCAAATATCGAGATAGTTGAGGCATCTTAGACGTCTGCAATGTAATGCTTATTACTTACTACAATTCAAGCCAAAGAGAATAAAATGAAACATTGAGAACAATGACAAGAGATAAGGAAGAAAGAAAGAAAAAAACAACCATTAGAAGAAATCAGAATGCTAAACGAACTTGATTTTTAAGATCAACGCAAAAGCACGTACACACAAAAAAAACTTAGAAAAAAACGAAGAGAAGATTAATTAGTTCCTCCAAGCACACCCTTAAGCTTCTTAACCTCTTCATCGCTAAGGAACGTCGTGGCTTCAACGAGTTCCGAAGGCAAATCGTTTGCAAACAGAGCAAATGGTAGAATCTGGAGCCCCGGGAAGGAACTTCCGAAGGCAACAAAGGCCAACGCAGGGCCTTTACCAGAATTAAGCTGAAAATGAAGAAGCCCTTGAGGAAACACCATAGAATCGCCTCTCTTGAGAGTCTTCAAGTAAACTTTGTTAGCGGAGGAGATAAATCCGGCGCAAATGGTTCCTTGTATGACAACAATAACCTCGGAAGCACCAGGATGAGTGTGAAGAGGGATGACACCTCCACCGGCTAAGTCAAGACGAGCCAATGAGACGCCAAGGCCATTGATACCTGCGAAAGCAGGCGCAAAAGCTGGAGTCACAGCGGCTTTAATAAGGTTTGAAGTGTTTCCGGCTATGCCGAGACCGGAGAATGCGAAGTCATTCTCGTCGACCTGGTCAGGGTCCTTGCAAGAGTACCCTGATGGGCTTTGAGGACCCTTTGGGTCAGCTACACAAAAGTCTTGAACAGAGGCATAAGAGATGGATGAAACCAAGGAGAGGATGAAGAAAATATGGATTATCATTTTCATTTTTTGTTTAAAGATTTAGACAAGAGAAGTTATGAGGCAGAGAAAGAGGCCGTCTAGTTTATATAGAGACTTACAAGATATTGATATGGTTAACGTGAGGATGATCTTGAAGCTAGCCAGAGAGATCTTTTTTTTGTTATCATTGCATGCATGTGAACTTTGGGTGTACGTACGTGGGGAAAAGCCCACATGGCTATGATGGGGTATCATGTCAGAGATTTTTGTTAGTTTGGAGAATGGTGATAATTGGTTTTATTGTTAAGTATGTTAACAAACTTAAAAACTTTTTGACAAAGTTATTTATTCAACTGGCAAAAGAGTTTAATTAATCGTCTGTTTCATGTAAAGTGTATTACTTTAACAGGGATGGCTTATGAGTAAGAGAAAATGTGAATTTCGTACATCAGTAAAACATTAGGATTCAAAGAAATTATGACAATGTGCATTCAGACCTGAATTCCAATAATTTGGCCTAAACCTAAGTGCCATTTGTATGTTTCGATTGGAATCTCAACGTTGTGGAGATTTGTTTGGCATGTTTTCTACAACTAGATAAAAATAACATGAAAAATATCATGCCCAAATACACTAGGTGAGTCTATTTAAGCATTTAGTTTTTGAAAGTGTACTACACAATATTTAAGCTATCGCCCTATAATACTTAGTTACGTCTAATAGTTTGGCATTAAGAAAGTTAATCTCATTGTTTTGAACTACGTACGTACCCTCAAGGTTTTGATCTGACAACTAACAATGTACAACGCTGTAAGAACTCGAAGCTTGAAGGGTAAAAACTGTTGGAATCTCCCATGGTCTTCTAAAGAAAACAAAATATCTAGGAGCCACTTTTTATTGGATATTTTGTAAAGAAGATATGGAAAAATATATAGGAAAGGAGAAGAAGAGAGATTGGTGTGGTCCAGGTTCGAGTAAAGAGCAAAAATGTCTCTTCCTTTTCTTATTTGGATTCCTCTGCACAGTTTCTTATCCTATAATCTCATCATCTTTGAAATTTGTGTGGCTCTTCAACCTTGCCTCTTGCTCAGGGCATTTACTATTTTCCTCTATTTTTGATGGGCATTGTGATTTAAACCGTCTTTTCTTTTACTTGCAGAAAATAGCCTAATAAAAATTCCAAAAATATTGTAGCATATTGGTAATCTGATAATATATATGTGTGTGTAACTGTGTAAGTTGTACACGATAGAAAAATCATGTAACAAAAAAATTGGTACAGAAGTTGGCTAATGCACTAAGCATTAGCAAACTTGGTTGACCAAGAGATAGATCTATAGACATAGAGTAAAATGTTCAAACATCACCTGGTAAGGCTTTAATCTCCGAGACTCCGACATAAAAATATATGAATCTGAAACTCAGTATAGAACCTCTTACTCGAAAAAGAAAAAAAAGAAGAAACTGGTTAAATGATGCATGTGCTTCCTGAATTCGGTAAAATATGGTTGGACTCTCTCCTTGGTTTGCTGACATAATATATGGGCCTTGGTCTCAGCCCAGGTATATAAAGGGTATGGTTAAGCCCAAAAATAAATACATGCATACGGAAAACAAAAACTAGGCAACGAGTAAAAATACAAACCAATATTTGACAGTAATGAAGTTCCATAAGAAAATGTGAAAGGATTCACTATTAGAGTTTCAATTAGTCTTACCACTAGTTAAACATATTATACTTGTAGTTCTAATCAAAGTCAATATTTGGATTATAAATTAATGTAAAAAATATTAATATCATTCATCTGTAGACTTTTTTTACTAGGAAATCAATAATTGTGAATAACACGAATGATATAAATACCGACGACAATAAGCGGGAGAGTGTCAGTATATAGTTCACATAATGCATCGAGCCATATGATAAAATTGACAAAGTTGCATTTAATAATTTTCCAGCACTTTTCTTTGCAGAGAGGTCCACTCCTCTGATTTTTCTCACCTATCTGACACTTTTTTGTACCCTAAGTTTTCTCTATTTTCGTTTTCGACCCCTTTTTTTCCTCTTGACACAGACAACACATCAGTCTTTCGATGGGACCCCTCTAAATACAATAAAAACTCAGAATGAAATATAAAAGAAAAGTAGAAAAGACCTTCGCTTCTGACTTCTGATCCACAGTTAGATCCGTACCGTACAAACCCAGAAACCCTTGATCAATTATTACGCAAACCTATACTGACTTTTTGAAGAAAAAAAATTCACCATGAAATCTATCTTTTTTACCTCTGCCGAATTATTCTCTCTGACTACTTTGATCAAATAAAGAATACAGTATAGTTTAGCAATTAATATAAATATCTCTAACATCTTTTTGGAAACCCATCGGACAGAAGCAATGAATGTTATGTCGGATCCTCTGTTGTACATGTTTCGTCAATTTTGTATCTAGTTGTGTCCTACGAATATCGTAAGAATTGGTTATAATCTGGTATTCAGTTCTGATTGATTTCAGACTGACCGGTATATGGTAAACCGTGAGTATATCGATATCATTGCTCAACCGATTTAGTTTCAGATCCAAGAAACTACCAAACTCTAGTTAATTTTCGCAAGATAATTCTTGTGTGCATTCACCTTTCATACTGATTGTTGTGAGAAGTGAGTTTAACATATCTCAAATTTGATCGAAGAGTTAACAAATCGTACCAAAGAGGCAAATATTAAAGAAGAAAATTACCGTTGATGGATCTCAAAACAAAATGGAAGAGTAAGAGTAATGAACATCACTATTTTGAGTATCGGAGATCAATTTTGTATGCACAATAGAAAGGTTATGGACATTACTCTTACTCTTTCATTACGTTACCGTCACTGTTGAGCCGTAGGGTGAGGTAAAGCCAGACTATTTCATTTTCTTTTTATTATTATTGTAAAAGAGCTATTTCATTGTATCATCTCTAGTTCTGTACGTATGTTTGATTATTTTATTTTTTAAAAAAATTTCTCTTGGAAAATAAATTGTAATTTCTTAACAGAATAACAAACTTACTAAGGAACCTTTATTTTGATACTTACGCACATATTGTTTGAACCACGAGAGTTGTGATTTCTTTATATGCTGTTTTAATCTGGTCATACACATTCACATTATTTGTGTACATAGAATATCCCACGAGAGGCTCGCTTTATTGAAATCATCGCTTNCCTTAAAAAAAAAAAAAAAAAAAAAACACAAATAAAACAAAAAAACAAAATATTCACAATTTTATTACAAAAACTAAGAAAGAGTCACTTCCTTTAACAGGTATATAAGAAAGAACAAATATATGATTACTAAAGAAAAATATAATTATCATAAATAAGACTAATATTAATGTTTAGAAAGCTAAACAACAAGGATCAGAACACAGATTTTCACAATTGCAAAACCAACAACAAAGTCGTACCTTGGGACATCTAAAACAAGATGACCATCTGATCTTGCAGTTGCAGCTGCAGCATGAGCTCTTCTTCCTATTCAGACAAGTGCAACTTCGGAAACAGGTGGGAATGCAGCAAGATAAATCCGGACAAGAACAGCAACAACCTCGGAAGCATGAGCAGCTCGGGCAGGTTGGGCAGCTCGGTCTCGGGCAACAACAGCTGTTCGAGCAGCACGACCCGTCGAAGCATTTGGACCCAGTGCAGCTGAAACTTGTGCAGTTGCAGCACTTTGGCTTCCTCAGATGGCACGAACACTCGGATCGGCAGCAACAGCAGAAACTCGCCAGGCTCAAACACGGAATACCGCTACTGCATCGTGTTAGTAATTTAGTATCACTTTGTAAGATAGATAGATATATTTGTCACTGTAGCCACCATCTAAGGATCAAAGCATTGACTAACTAAATTTCTTAGCACAATTACTGAGGAATGTCTCAAACTATTTGACGTCCTTTGCAAATTTTATATGTACTTGTAAATTAATTATTTTCGAAAATTCAGGGGTCCCTGACAATTATTTGATATTTAAATTTTTCTTTAAAAGGTAAATAAATTTGAAAGTAAGAGCATGTGAGAACGCAGCAGTTGCCTGCTCTACTAGACGGCCCTGACAGTTACCCTACAATGGTCGCATGGAAGTGAAAAAAAGAAAAAACCACAATGAGAATGAGATTGTTGGAGCGGTAAATTCTTACCAGAGCCACTTCCAGAACCGGCAGGACCTTCGACTCTTTCGTTGTCTGTCCGTTTGGAAAAAAATAAAATAAAAGGAATTGTAAGAGCGTGCAGAATGAGAAAAGTGAAGTCACTGAGTAAATTATAGAGATATTCTTACGCAGGGATCAATGGGTCAGAATTTGCTACCACAAAATCAGAGAGCCTGTCACAGTAAAACAAACATTTAACATATTTCCTTAGCTAAATAAACCCAACTGAATCAAGACTCAAGGATCAATGTTTAAGAAACAGAGAGATCTCACTCTTTGCAGCATCTAGAAGCTGGTTGTATGCCTTCAATGAATTTAATTTCCCCCTGCTCATAAGGACATTCAGAATATCAATTAAAGAACTTCATTTACTAACCGAAAGTGTGCTTGCTTGGCAAATATAGTAGAAAGTGTAATTTCACAAAACATTAATGGGACAAAACACAACACAACAAGAATTTCACATTTCAAAATTCTCAGGAGAAATAAAACATAAACAGTGAAAATGAATTTAATTTCTCAAATAAATGAAAGTATGCATCATAGAAAGCTAACATAGGGGAGGTAGGAGGAAAGTAACATGAAGAAAAAGGTGAACAAGGATATGGTCTCCTTTCAAACGCAGATAGCAATAAAAAACAAAAACTTTCACATATTGATTGGTATGGAAAAGCAAAACAACAGAAAATGTAATGGAAGCTAACCAAATTCATTTTTTTTTTTTAACATTTAATCAGATTTCCCTACTTTACTTCTAATGCTTCTTCTCTCTTTTACTTTTCTTCTTTTTCTTTATATTTTCCTTTTAATACTCTCTTTGACTAAGCACTCACTTTCATAGTACACATGCACGAACACATAGCCTCAGTGATGCATACAACAGAGTAAATGGGCGTCTCATCAATCACTTCACACTACAAGATGATCAATTTTTTTGATCTTATACAGCTGATATTTAATTTTCATAGTTTAAGGACAGAAAGTTAATTAATTTGAAAATTATGATAATGAAAATTAGCGAGGTTAGATTACAGGCTAAATTAAAAGAAATAAGGAACCCAATTAATCTAGCCTATAGTCAATAGATCCGTTGAGAACCCCTAATTAACAGTCCATTTTGGTCAATAGCCCTAACTAAAACATGCATTTCCCTTACTTTAAACAGGAAAATACCATAGTATAAAGTAGTACTTGCTTGAAATTAATTTGATATAGATGTGTCTGATTACAAAAATTAATTACTCGTTTTGATAGCATCTAAGAGAATAAATAAAACTAAATGTCTGGTTTTCTATAATTGCTGTCAAACATAACACAACGGTTCAGAGTCCAAAACCAACCTGGATATAGTAGGAACCAAGTTTTGGCAAATCAATAACATATTTTTTTCTCACAAATTAGTAATAACTATTTAAAAAATTCTCTTTAAAGTTATAAGATTATTTACACAAGAAAGTTTAGCAAGGGATTACTAATGTGTTAGTACAGTAGTACATGCTAGTACCATTCTTTAAGACTAATAAAACAAGGTGCGAATAATGAATTCAAAATATTCGGACACTTCCTCAGAGTAATCAAAATGGCAGATTAAAAAAACAAAAACAGAGAGATAGTACTTTTTTTGTTTAAAATAGGAAAAAATTTAATTACTTGCCTCGAGAAAACCAATCTCTCTCTCTAGCATCTGAACTCTCGCCGCCTCTCTACGCTTTCCATACAAATCTGGATACTCCGGCGGAGACTTCGGACGAGGCGGCGGAAGAGACGGCGGAGCAAGAGCTGAACCTGTTCCACCAGCTCCTTGTCCTCCGCCACTGCCTGAAGGAGCAGACATTGTCTTCTTCTCCGGTATAACTTCCAGAGAGAAGGGGTTTTGAGTCAAGAGAAAAACATGCAGTAAGTCAGGAGAGAAACAAACAAAAGAAGAAGAAGAAGAAGAAGAAGAAGAAGAAGCGGCGAGTGAGAAAAACAATGCAAAGGAGAAAGAAAGAGAGGGAGAGATTAGTAGAGAGAGTCTAGTAGAGAAGAGAGAGGAGAGGAGGGAGGGTGGGTGGCAGAAGCAGTAATTATGGTAGCTGACAAGGATAATTACTTACCTTCCTCTGCCCCTTTTAAGGCTCCGTGTCTCTTTGATATTTGAACTTTTATTATACTAACCATTCATATCGGTGGGGGACTATAACAAATGAATTATTATTGCATTGTTGTTGTTGTACATATAGTTCCTACTTCCTTATTAAATAAACAAAGAATGCAAAATTCTCATTTAAACTTTGATTGCAAAATATTGAAAGAACTTTTCAGTTACTTTCGGAAATTTAAATATTCATTTTTGTTAATTTGCACTTTCTATCTTGATTAAAATTAGGATATGGTTTTGTCTTCGTGATATATATCACTGTTAATTCTAAATTGCATATGTGCATATGTGTATGTAAGTATGAGAAAAATAGGCTTTAAAAAGTGTTCACTTTTTCAGTTACAAAAAGTGCTTCTTGCTTCCTTATTTGCATACCCCCGTTTGAAGTTCATTTTCGCTAGTTTTCAATTTTTCATATCATTCGGCCAAGCATTATGTATTTTTTTTTTTATGTTATATTCTTCGTAGAGAAACTTAAACTTTTCTCTCATAATTAGTGGAGAAACATAAAAATAAAAATAAAAATGTAGATTAACAAACCAAAGAAAAGAAAGAAGAAAATGCCTCTGTCGTATTAAGATGAGATCTTCAAATGTTCGCATCGCATCTCATTTTAGCCTTAGAAATGCCCACTCACACCAATAAGTTCGCATCACATTTTTATATTCAAGTTGCCGTTTATTAAATCTTGAGCTTTTGAAGCCTTTTCCAACAAAAATATATACTTGGCATCTTTCTCATTAAGCTTTTGAAGTCTTTGTCACAAAAGTTATCACACTAATTAAGCAACTTGATCAAGTATATGACATATATATACATAAGTGCTGAATTGAAGTGTATCTTTATATAAAGGATTAAGAGGTCAAGTATTGTAAATCACTAGAAATTAAGCACGTGTGTGTATAAATGTGATGGGTGCAAGAAGCAGCCAGGCGGTGGATCCGGTGGTGAGCCGGAGATACTCATCGGAATCAGAGGCGGTGCTGGTGGTGCGACGACGACCACATATGGTGAATGGAGGAGGATTTGTAGTGAGCAATAGCAAACAACAAGTAGTGTTTAGAGTTGATGGGTGTGGAGTTCTTGGAACAAAAGGCAAGCTTCTCTTGCGAAGTGGTGATGGTGATGATTTGCTTCTCATCCGCAAGATGGTAACCAAAAATATGTTTGTGTTATATAGTTTTGATTACTTTGTTTGATTTCAATAATCATGCTAATGAGATCACAGGGGTTTTCTTATTATATTTCTTTTTAATATAGTAACATTTTTTTACATTAAAAATCTGTCTTCATTATCTTTCTTAATCCAACCATTTTGAGTTTAGACTAAAAAAACTGTTATACATGCATATAAAATCAAAATTTGTTGATTTTTTAAAAAATTATTTCATTTTTCACTAATTATATAACATTTGTCAATTGAGAGGTAAATAAGTTAGGAAACACGGCCTGTGCCTGTCTGAGAGCAAACCGGAGATATTTGTGCTTGGGACCATAATTTCTTATATTTTTAACTTTGGGACCACTCATCCTTCTCCAAAAAATTTACTAGAATTTGGTTAAATTTTAGCATAACCGTTCTATATATGTAAATGGTTTAAGCTCTCTCTTCTTCACTCTTTTGCAAAAAAAAATTACAAGACACGACAATTTGAGGCTTAGGGCCACACAAATTTCAGGTCGCCATGTTAGGAAATTGAGTCTAAAGTATATACAAAACAGTGAGTGTATGAATCTTTTATCTGAGGATTTTGTTTCCCTTGTATTCACTTAAAACGAGAAGTTGAATTTATCCTTGGAATTAATGGGTAAATAATCACTTCAGGGAGGAATGGTGCAGGCACTGAACATGGTACACAAGAAATGGGAAGGTTTTGGATATGATAAAGAAGGAGCAGAGAAGCTGGTTTTCACCTTGAAGGATCCAAAAGATTCATGTCTGGTTCAACACGGTTTAATAAGAATTCTGGTTAACGGTAAACCGAAGATATCAACTACCCGCAACATCCATAACAATAACTATGTGGAGATCAACGGCTCTTTCGCAGAGAGAGCTTGCAACATCATGGATTCAGATGGCAGAGCCATTGCTAAGGTTTTTATTTTTGTTGTTGTTAAAGTCGTAGAGATGTTGTTGATAATAACTGAAGCAGAGAATAATAATAATACTAAATATACAGATAAGAACAGAGAAAGAGATGGAGGAAATGGTGGGGAACAAGAAGGATCTTTATCAAGTAATAGTCAAAGCAAACGTGGATCAAGCTTTCATCTTCGGTGTCATCGCCATACTAGACTATATCCATGGCGAATCCACAGTCTGTTGATTTATCTATATTCTACATACATTTATATCTCTAACTATGTCACAGAAAATGTGTTGTAATCTAAAATAAAAACATTTGAGACTCCAACTACAATCCGCAACCAATGAGTAGAGAGACTTAGTTTTTTTATTTTTTTTTGTTGTTGAAAAGTTCGAATTTTTGAACAAAAGAGATTGTATTACAAGTTTTTTTTTTTATAACAGTTTCTACATTATCGTCAAACCCAGAAACGCATTCAGATTGATAATCGCGTTTGGTGAAGGCAGGCAACAAAGGAAACTTAATTATACAGATAATAAACAATTCTCAGAGATCAACGCCATGCGATCCATTGATCCATGATCCACCACAACAAACTGTAACTGAATTCGAATTACAAGCATCAACACACACCTTTGGGATTTCCGATCCAACTTCCGATGTCAATCAAGCACAGGCGCATGGATTCTCCGCCGTCGCGTCAGCACCGCCGTCTTCAGATCTGAAAACGAGATAACCGACGGTTAATCCGACGATGATGGCGATGAAAACGCCTCCGTTGAAGGACATAACCGCCAGCATCAGCAAGTAACCGATCGCCGCGTTGACGCCGAAAAGCAGCACCGACGCAGCTTTAGCGGCGGATCTGGTACCCGATTTGGGTATAAGAGGGGCCGATACGCCGGTGCGAGGAGGCGGAGGATGACGGGTGGAGGAAAGTAATTTGAATTGGATGCGGCGATTCTCAAGGTACTGGAAGAAGGCGGAGAAGACGAAGCAGGCGACCAAAGTGAGGATGTAACTGAGCCATGAATCGGTTTTCCAGAAATCGAAGAGAATCGTAGCTTTGATTCCCCAGTAGAAGGTCATGTGCATCATCTTTGCGAGCTTTTCTGGGTTTGAGCTTTGATCGCGTAGATGAAGCAGAGAAAATGATAAACGATGATCGAAAAAGCTGTTCGAAAGCGGTTTTGGTTGTTGGCTTGTTTACAAGATTAAGTATCCTTTGTGGGCTCAAACTATAGTCCAGTGGGCTTATCAATAAGATTATATTAGTAGCCCATTCCGTATTTTTAGCACTGGATCTAATGTTCAGACTAACAAAATTGAAACAACCGATTGAATTATGTTCCGTATTTCATTCTTTCTTACCAAGAACATGAAACCAAAAGAAAAATCATATATGACAATATTGTGTTTTATCATTCTTCTATCTCATTCTACAGCATTTGTTACACAGGATATCGAAAATTTATGGTCTGGATCCAAATAATAATACTTTTGATTTAGAAAATTTGGATACCTTAATTAGATGTCTGATCTCTTCCTCACTAGCATTTGTGTTTGAAAACAAAGTTTGTCAAGTCCTGGTTTTGGTCTTTACATACTTTCTTTAATTAAGGGGTATAATAATTTATGGAACGGTGGGTACAAATCTGGAATCTTGGTGGGTTATACTCAAAGATATTCGTGAAAGGGGCTCGAGATATTTATCACCAAGACAGCAACAAAAAAAACATGGAATTGTCTTTTTATTAAAAACAATTAAGAAACAAATAGAGAACCAATGGCCAATTTAGAGTGTATAGGCCAAGTGGGCAACAAAGTGAGAAGGACCCATTACGCCACACAAATAGGGAAGTGATGTGAAAACATAACAAAATGAACGCTTGTGTGTCTCCTTATCATACCAAAGCTGGACTGGACATATCCGCATGTGCCCTGCCCACCATGAATCGATCTCTGAAAACATGAATTTTTTTCATCTAATAAACAGTTAGAAAGCTCCCTCAGTACTGCTTCCCCATAAACTTAGTAATTAACATGCATCAACATAAATTAATGTGTTTATGTGGCATGCATTATGCATAGATAGCCAACTAGTAATATGAAAATGTTTTGTGCGTCTACTGATTTGTATTCAACTCTCTAGTGTTCATGTGGCGTAAAAGTTAAAAAAAATTCCAGTTTTCTTAATCCTGATAGCTAGTATCATATTTTTGAGAACTATCTAAAAGGTTTTTAGGGTTTGTATTCATTATTTACGAGATTAGTAAAACAGTCTTAAATAAAAAAGGAGTGATTTGTCTTTATTCAATATATTCCCTTCATCTTTCGCTTGATTTCATCGTATAATTCACTCGAATTCACAGCAATTAGTTATTTAATAAAAACTTCCACTGGACTGACGATCTGATTTGCCGTTCAACAATTTCAGTCAGCTGGATTTTGGCTGTTGGGTCAGTTTCTAAATCAGTGATATAATCAAGTCAGATCAACTAGTCAAACTCGGATCAACTGGGACATATTATAAAGCTAGCGTCGACATTTGAGATATGAAATCGATAGAAAATCTTTAGTGTCTTTGGGATATGACATGCTGATACTCATAAATATACTGGCGTATGCTATTTCTAGTTATACTTGTAATTAAAACATCTAAGGTTAAATTAAATGTATATTTCCTCTTTCTGCATTAGAATTAGGTATAATCACTGTTGTGTAAATTTGCCTGCCATCTATTCATTGAGAAACAACGCAAAACCCTCTAATACGCTAGGGTGTCTTAATATTTAAGTTAGTAAATTTACGAATGTTTATATCATGTAGAACTACATTTTAAACAGTCTAGGCTAGCATTTTTTTGGATCAACAACATACATTCTAGCCAAGTTGAACATTAGAAAATGCTTGAATACTAATACCAATGCTATAAAATAGTATTTGTTTTTCTTCTTTTCTTTTTATAGCTACGTTTTAGGTAAAACTCATTAATTACTTGTACCACATATATTATAGCTTTGTTATTCACTTATTTGTAATCCAGATACAAACTTAAGGAACTCATTAATTACGTCAGCCTTAATTAATTCACAAGATAAGTTACATATATTATTTGTAAAACCTACTCATATGTAAGTAAGCACTGCAAATCGCATAATATGAGCTTTGCTCTTTTAAACATTGTATTAACTCACTTCACTTGTGAAGAAAGGATGACGTCATAGGAAATTAAATCCTCGGATTCCAACCATTTCTTCTCCCTCTAAAATGTAATTAATAATACAAATAATAAGAACTTGAACAAAAATTTAGGGAAAAAAAAAAACAAACTTACAACTAACAGATTAATCAAGTAGAGAGAGACGGGAAACAGCTCCCAGATCGAAGAAGCGACCGTCGTGACTCTACGCCGTCGATCCCCGGCAAAGCCCCGCTCGAGTTCGTCCTCGTGGTGGTTCGTCGTGGAGAGCCGTCGAGGCTCCGACGTAGAATCCTACCAATGACGGAAATCGGATCTTCCTCCTCGTCGGGACTCCAAGAACGGAACCGGTGGCAAAACGTCGTGTGGCGGCGGAGAGCTTCCTCGACGGAGATTCGAGTCGGAGATCGAACCACCTCATCCTTAACCGCCTCCGCGCAGAGCCCACAAAGCCAGAGTCCCTTGTGCCGTTCCTTGACGCGATTAATGTAAGCCGGCGTGCACTCCTCTGCGAAACCGCACGTATCGCACGTGACAGACTCCACTGCCGGCAACGACGAAGCCAGTACTGCCACCGTCTTCGTGTTAGTATCGGTGGCTGATGATGATGATGATGATGAAGACATCATTTGCTTTGTGGAAATTTTTTGTTTAAGAGTCTCTGGCTTTTCTGGATTTAAGGTTATACTGTATCATTCAGATGCAGGTGGTCTTACTTGGATGTATATATAGATATACATGGTGACATATATCTCTGTTATTATTATTATTATTTATTTTTTTCTTCGAAGAAAAATTATTATGTGTATGTTAAATAATGTGAGGTTGGAGGAAGATTTGGATTCATGTGAGTCAGATAATGTGGCGAGAAACTTTTTGTTTGTTTCTTGAAATTTTGCATGTGGGTGTGGATGAATAATAATTGAATTTCGTTTGCGCAAGTGATAAATTCATAAAATAATCATGCGATCTTACGGTTAAAGATTCCCATGAATATATATTAATCTAGACTGTACATCTAACAACTTGTATATTCATTTTTTTCCTTGGATATTCAACTTTTTTTCTCATTATTTTCTGTATGTTAGATTAATATGATTAAGGATTCCAACACAGTGTAACTCAAGAGGGATGCCAAAGGGAAACAACTTTGCCATTAGTATATTATCTTTGAGAAATCTCTCCAATGAAATGTATAATTAGTAACCTTAGCAATCAAATGATGTTTGTCGGTCTAGACTAGAAATTGTATATTAGCTAATGTGTGATTCCGCATATTCAATTGATAACATCTTAAACTAGCAAAATTAAAAACAAATCTCTACACAAGTCTACAGGTCTCAAAACTAGTTTATATACATCGGCCATGATTACTCAATTACAAAGAAAAATCCCCATATGATTCCGTCTCCTCTTGTGTGTGTATGTGTGTGTGGTTTAGCTATGAAAATAATTTACCTAGAAAATAAATAAACGGAGGGAATTGATCATTAAATGTTTTATGAGGTAAGAGAGAGACAATGATTAAGGAAGACTGGAAGAATCTATTGAGATGAAATCAGAAAGAATTAGGAGAAAATAGGGAAACTTATTGTGACAATAGGTCTTAAGTAACAATAGTGATGAGGAGATTTTAGAAGAAGAAATGTGTTATACCCAGCCAATGACTTGACTTACTTCGTCAATACAGTATAATGACAACACATAGATGGTTGCTTGAAACCATGGTATATAATGTGGACCTAAAATTAACATTGTCCGTCGAAGGATCGATATGAATGTTAAAGGATTAAAAAGAGATTTGTAGTTACATGAAAAAAGAGGTGGTCCATGTTTTCGAATGGGAATAGCAGAGAAGGTACCTAATCTTTGAAGCAATACTCCATTAGTGAAGTATGTTTAACATCCTATCGAGCAACTCACCAGAATATGTATTAAAAGTTGAATATTTCCAGGTCTGTAGATGAAATATTAATCTAACAATAGGAGAGGTTGATAGATTCATAGCTTAAAGGCTACTATATAAAATGTCGATTGTTTGTTTACGTTTAAGTTTAGTACTGTAAATGGTTTGTTTCTTCAAAATGAACCCAAAACCTTACATACTTTTTAAGCAAAATCATATTGTCAATCCAGAAAGGTGCAAAAATGTAGTTTTTGTATAAATGCGACCGTAAACGCGAAACAAATTTGCGTATGAAACATCGAACTCTAAGGATATAGCCATTAGGGGAGATCAATGGTGGCTAATGTGGGAAGAATCTAGAATACTCTATGCATTTTAAAATAATGAGTCATATCTACGTTGTACTATATACAAACATCATATGTAGGGACCATATATTCAACGAATGATATATTGATATGTGACAACTATGTGAGAAATAATCATACCAACATTTCATAATAAGATTATTTTTCAGTACTGTAGAATTTAATTTACCTAAAAATTGAGGAACGTGCTATAAAAGTTTAAAAAATACTGCAGCTTTCCGCTTGGAAAACGATATTTGTCCCTGGCCTACTTAGAAATCTCTAAGTTTCGTCTTCCATTCGTTCTCTTTTCTCATCTTTGTAGAAACTCTTTTGTTCTTTTCACTTAGGTAAATGTTTCTCTTTTTTTTTTTGTCTTTATCTTTTACCTTTTTGAACTTGTAGCAAAAAAAGTTTGCTAAATATTTGCTTATGCATAGATTGCTCATGAAGTAAATTTGTTTTCATGTTTTGCTAAGTTCGCATGACTTTATGCATGGGAGATGCTAATTCAGAAGCTTTGACTTCTAGGATTCAATTAAAGGAAAGCTCGTTGCATCGATCATAATGGCATTATTGTAGTTTTGTTAGGAGTATGATATATATGTTATATGTTGGTTACAAGTCCATTTAACTCTATATATATTTTAGGGTGAGATCAGATCATTTTTCTCGGTGAGATTTGATGACATAATGCATGTATAATTTTCAAATTCATTCTGCAAGCGAACAAATATGTCTCTTACATTATTTGAGATATATATTCCAAAGTTAAGAAAGTAATTGGGGTATTAAAAGCCTTATGAATAATAGCTATAATAAACAATCATAACGCGGTGTTCCTTGGAAAATTATTACACATGTATACTCAATTAGTAGTTTAGTACGCAATTATACAATATACACTATTATTTTCTTGGTGCCAAATTGTGAATAATGAGCAAGGACGGAATAACTGTGTAAGTACATTTTTCTTTTGATATTTGGAAAGTTCGTATTTTTTGAATTTTTATCTTCTCAAACCATTGAAACGCTATGTTGCAATTGCCCATTGCCCCACTCCCATGCACTAACTTTGATGTTTAACATTTTATAGATCCTTTAAGAAAAATTATTAGAAAGATAGACAGACATGCAGTTCAAGTTAATCATAACTGAGAAGAAGAAGAAAAAACGGTTGATTTGATAAACAATCATTAGATTCATACGTAGTTACGTTTTAGAATCGTTTTCTTAAACAAGCAAGATGATATGACCAATCACAAATAGTTACGTCGTAGAATCGTTTTCTTAAAGAGGCAACATGTTCGTTGTCTCTATCGCTGTGTTTCTCTATATATGTTGGTACAACAAATACAACATAATTGAGCAGTACGACTAATGTTGTCTATTTTTAGTTATAGAATAACTATGATCCCCCTTAATACAATTGTAATATACTTATCAATTATGTGTAATGTGGTACCAATGAAAACAAAATGAGTTACAGCTGGCGTGGTGTTGTCTTCAACATGAATGATAACCGAACTCTCTTGCATCTTTTTTATTTTATTTTTAATTATAAGAACACCCACTTATTACTTGTGTACTTTCCTTCTAATCTCCACCCTTTTTTAATCTTTTACCTACTTACGGCAAATTGTGGTCTTTTTGGCATTTACATATTATAACTAATCTTTTTTAATCAGCACCATGTGATTTCCAGATCATCCAAGAAAATGTTTAGCAGTTTATATTCGAATAAATCAATGGATCAAAACGTAATCATTTGCACACCGTTGAGATTTGAACACAGATTATGTGGATTTTGTGCTTTTTTGTTGTTTTAGGACTATTCGTGAAATTACTGTAATTTCTGTTGATTACCGGAACTAATTTCTGTTAATCTTAAAAACTCCCTGAAAGGGCCCGTTAAAAAAANTTAATCTTAAAAACCCCCCGAAAGGGCCCGTTAAAAAAAAAAAAAAAAAAAAACCTCCCGGGAAGCACCGTAAGTGCAATATGGGCCTTGTTGGGCCTTTCGAAACTTCATTCAACTTTTCATTCATCCCTTTTAAAGCTTTCTATATGTGAAGGAAATAAACACGAGGAAAACTGAAAAAGGTTTCGGTCCCATATAAACGTTGTGTATAAACATATTTTTTGAATCCTTTCAACCTTCTAAAACATGTTTATACAAACATGTTTATACACGACAATGAAAATTATTATAAAGAAATGGAATATGAGTTGGACCGATGACTGATCTATGTAAACCAACTCAAACCACTACTATACATAGTTACATAGATAATTTAGATCTTCCAAACCGATAACTGATTAGATTAGAGAAGAATCAGGAATATAGATCATTTTGCTATATGCAAATACAGCATCTACACTTTGATGTATATGCCACGGTGCATATAATTGGATCGGAAAAGAAAAAGAAAAAAAGGACTTGTTATATTTGTGTCATCATTAAAAATAAATTCCACGGCCGACAAGTCATTAAGGGTCATCATATTAACTCGCAAGTTCTTTTTCATTTTTCAATCTCTCCCAAGTTTGATTTGAATTTTGATAATTTGATTTCTCCAACGTAGTTTTCCTCTCAACACGCCTCTCCGGAGAATCGGATTTCATCATCGCTGACATCAAGCGATCCCAAAATCGGAATCGTTGATTCACGTTATCCTGCTCCTTCGAATTGATTGAAGAGAAGATTCGGTTTTTTTTTTTTTTTTTTTGTTGTTGTTTTTGATCTGCTAATCTCAGATTCCAGGTATTTTTCTCAATCGTTATTTGGTGTGTAGTTTATGCTCCCGCTTCACCGTTTCGATCTGATCTACTTATATTGTTTATTTTTTCGCATCATCAACTGAAAGTTTTCTCATTTCGTTTGTTTCGTTGCCGAATTGTTGGGTGTTAACGAGAATTTCCTTAATTAGTGCGATTGAGGAGATGAATTTTTAGTTGCTTTGAGATTGGGATTAGGCTTGGAATTGGAATTCAAACCTTTCCGGTTCTGCAATATTGCCTGATTCTCTCAAACTTTGATTTTGATATACTGAATTAATCAATTCGAGTAATGTGTTTGCTTTATGGGAGGTTTACCAATTTTAATTCGAATGCAACAGTAATTTGGTAGGTGGGAGATGCTAATTTAGCTTATTGTGTACGGAATTTCCCATCAATCTGACTCTTAAATTTTAACCTTTTCTTGTCCATGTCTCTCTGGATGCACCTTTTTAAAGGTATTAATCAATGCTTTTTGTCCTACCATAAACTTGGCTTTAGTGTCTCTTGTGATAGGATCAGTGTTTTAGGATGGTGTTTTTTCATTTTTTTTTTTTTTTTTCAGAAACGATAGAATTTATTTTCTTTGTGCTAAACACCAGTTGTCTTATATGATTTGGCTAGGAATCTACTTGTAAATGAGATATCTGTTGATCGACTAACTGTTCTGAAAGGACCACACTGAACATCGAGAGCTAGCTGGATATATGGCTTGATCCAGTGTGAACGAAAGTTTCTCTGAGACGCCCAAGAAGCATGATGACCCTCCATAGAAATAGGTAGAAATTTCCTAGTTGGTTTCTGCTGACAATCTGACATGTGTATGTGACTTTGTAGTCTAAGGTGATCTTATCTATTTAGGAGAATGGAAGGCTGCCCCTTTTAATTCTGATCGTATTTCTTTCTCTTCCTTTTAGTAATCTCTTCTTAGGTGTGACGGATTGAAATCTTACAGCTTTAGGATGAAACGAGGAGCCCTTCGGCGGAGGGCTAGGGATGTCTCTCTTGTGCTCGTTGTGCTTCTCTGTGCAACCGTAGTCATATGGACGTGGGATAGAACTCCAACCTCCGCCTTTCTTCCGCCTGAAAGTCACTTTCTAAAGCTGGAAACAGGTTTTAACTATCACACTAAAATTCTCCTTCTGTCACATTTTTTTGTTAGGTCGTTTGAATGCTGCAACAATATTACAGAGGCTTTTTCTCAATGCTATTTTGGTTCTGTAAAGCTGCGCGACCTTCATATGTTTTACGTCTAGTGTCCTTTGTTCATGTTTCATAGGTGTACAAATTTATCTGGCCAAAAATATCAATACTGTATGTATTTTTTCACTTGTAGTTTCTCCTGTTCATGTTTCATAAATTACTGTAGATGTTCGTGCAAAGAATATTACGACTGAACCTGGTGTATACGTAACCTCTTTCTTTGTCATTTGCAGAAGAAAAGGTTGAGAGAAACGCTAAAGACAGCTACTCATCAGCTACTCCATTTTTAAACAAAGGTAATGTTTAAAGGGTTTGCTCCCTTTCTGTTGTATTCTGCATTCGGGGAAACTAAGCCTCGTACATTTTTCCCTTTCCTGGCTTTCTATAATAAAGATACAAAAGAAGAAGAGAAACAAGGGGAAGAAGTTACTCTAAGTGAGACGAATCAAGGGAAGACACCAAGTATTGAAGAAAAAAAACAACAGCATGAGCCAAAATCTAGGAAAACACCAGCTATTGAAGAAAATAAATTAGAACAGGTGAAACATGAGGTTCCTGTTGGTGAGACAAAAGCTACGAAGAAAACACATATTAAAAAGACTAATTTAGATCCAGAGAGTAAGATTCTTGCAACAGACGAAGAGAAGACTTCAACTGCTCACACCAAGAGTCAAGGTAGAGAAACGTGTTTTTATAGGGACTCGGTTTTGTGATGCCTGAAAGTCTCTTAGGAATGTTTATTATTCTGAAGCTGGAAAACAATCTATTTGCATCTTTGTGAAACTATTAGTCTTAAATCTCGACCACTGTATTGATGTTGTTTCAGTATGATTCCCGTCCTTTGTGAAATAACAGGTTGTTTTACATTTTTGTTTTTTTCCCCAGCTTGTAATTATGCGAAAGGGAAATGGGTTGTGGACGACCACCGTCCTTTGTATTCAGGAGCTCATTGCAAACAGTGGCTTGCTTCAATGTGGGCGTGCAGGTTGATGCAACGTACTGACTTTGCCTTTGAAAGGTTAAGATGGCAGCCTAAAGATTGCTCTATGGAAGAATTTGAAGGTTCCAAGTTCTTGAAAAGGTAAAAGTAATTTTGTATCCAAAGATGTAGTCAAGCGTTCCCACCCACCAAGTCCATTAGTGACAACAGTGCATGGCTCTGTTTTTGAAATTCCTCCAGGATGAAGAACAAAACCCTAGCCTTTGTTGGAGACTCGTTGGGAAGACAACAGTTCCAATCTATGATGTGTATGATCACGGGAGGCAAAGAGAGGCTCGATGTCCTTGACGTGGGACCAGAATTCGGCTTCTTAACTCCCGAAGGTGGAGCTCGTCCTGGTGGATGGGCTTACAGATTCCCGGAAACCAACACAACGGTCCTATACCACTGGTCATCTACACTCTGCGACATACAACCGCTCAACATCTCCGACCCTGCAACAGAACACGCGATGCACCTCGATCGCCCACCAGCGTTCTTACGCCAGTACCTTCATAAGATCCACGTGTTGGTCATGAACACAGGTCACCATTGGAACAGAGGGAAGCTCAATGGTAACAGATGGGTGATGCATGTAAACGGCGTTCCCAACACTCACAAGAAACTAGCCGCTCTCGGGAACGCCAAGAACTTCACAATCCACAGCACGGTTAGCTGGGTCAGCTCGCAGCTCCCTCTCCATCCCGGTCTTAAGGCGTTCTACAGAAGCCTTTCGCCGAGACATTTTGTGGGCGGGGAATGGAACACAGGAGGGAGCTGCAACAACACAACCCCAATGTCTATCGGGAAAGAAGTTCTGCAAGAGGAGTCTAGCGATTTCAGCGCGGGTCATGCAGTGAAAGGCACCGGGGTTAAGCTCTTGGACATAACAGCGTTATCTCATATTAGAGACGAAGGTCACATATCGCGGTTTAGTATCTCGGCTTCACCGGGTGTTCAGGATTGCCTCCATTGGTGCTTGCCCGGTGTTCCTGATACCTGGAACGAAATCCTTTTTGCAATGATCTAAGTTTTTTTCAAGTTACATCTTTTGCATTAGCAGAAAAGTTCAGAGAAAAAGGGCTTGAGCCTGAGCCTGAGCCTGAGCCTGAGCCAAGCCTTTGATAGCTTTCTACTACACATATTGAAGTTTTAGCAGGCTGAGGTGTATGTTTTAGTATTATATTCTACTACACATATTTACGGAACAGATTCTAACTCTTTAACTTTGTCTTTGAGTCGATTACCAGAAATGTAATGTTAGTATTCNTTTTTTTTTTTTTTTTTTTTTTTTTTTTTTTTTTTTTTTTTTTTTTTGGATTTTGGGGAGAAATTTGCTGTCTACATCTTGAAATTAAAGGTTGAAGGAATAAATCAAATAAAATGTAACATTTATGATCATGTTGCAGTGATGACAATGGTCGTTCAGTATCACCGTTTATGTCGCAAAACATCCTGATTCTATTTACTTTATTCATATTCTTTCGCACTACATTCTTACATCAACTACGCTTGGATCATTGAGATGCATCGATGTTAAATGATACTTTCCGGCACGCATATAGTAACAACTTAGAGAGGCTTCTTGACACATTTGGTGGTTCTCCGGTGACTTTAGAAACGAATAAGCAAGACACAAATGCAAACTCTTATTTCTCGAAGAAGGAACCCCGAAGATTACGGGAGGAGAGAGGAGGCTGAAACCTTGGAAAGAGAAGAACAAAACATGGTCGTGAGAAAATCCCAAAAAGATCTCAAATAAGCTCTCATAAACAGATAAAAAGGTTTTAAAACAAGAAAAGGGAACACAAAAGAAACTATTTTTGGCAATAAAAAAGTCTAAACTTTGACAGCTAAATCAATCAAAAACAAGGAAAAATGCCACCCTCTTCTCAACCCTCACAAACAAACAATGTCCAAACTTTGGAACAACAAACCAAATCTGAACAAAACTACATCTCCCAACGAACCCTACATCATCATCATCATCAACAGCAAGATCTTCCTTGTTTTCAGACATAAAATACCAACAAGAAAAAAAACAGCAGCAGCTTCTCCTCCCCTCAATCCATGGCTGCTGTTCTGTTCCCCGGCTTCCTCATCCTCTGCCTCCTCCTCCTATGTTTCTCAATCTCCCCTTCTATGCAGAACTTAAGCGAGGCCGAACCGCTCGTGCGGTTCAAGACCTCCGTGAACATAACCAAAGGAGACCTAAATTCATGGAGACCAGGAACAGATCCTTGCAGTGGAAAATGGTTCGGGATCTATTGCCAAAAGGGTTTGACAGTCTCAGGCATTCACGTCACACGGCTCGGTCTCTCCGGAACCATCAACGTCGATGATTTAAAAGCTCTCCAAAACCTAAAGACCATCAGGCTTGACAACAACCTCCTCTCGGGTCCTCTCCCACATTTCTCCAAACTTCGCGGCCTAAAATCTATCATGCTCTCTAACAACAGCTTCTCCGGCGAGATCCCTGACGATTTCTTCAAGGACATGTCAAATGTCAAGAGGCTGTTTCTTGATCATAACCAATTCGTGGGGAAAATCCCTTCCTCCATCATGCAGCTCCCCAATCTCGAGGAGCTTCACCTGCAAGGTAATCGTTTCTCCGGAGAGATTCCTCCAGAGATCGACACAAACAAGAACCTGAAAGTCCTCGATCTTTCGAACAACCAGCTCGAAGGAAAGGTCCCTGAGAGCCTCTCGGATAAGAAAAACCTCCTCATGAAATTGGAAGGGAACCTAAATTTGTGCGGAAAAGCCGTGAACATTGAATGTGCTCCCGGAGAAGGACAAACCACGTCGCCATTATCAAACCACTCGAACAGGGCCACGGTGGACGCGATCATGGTATCGGTCACGCTTCTTATCTTGTTCTTTATCGTTGTGGGGGTTATAAAGAAGCGAAACAAGAAGAGAAACCCCGAGTTTCATATGCTCGACAAAAACCATCCGAGCAACAACGATATCGTGGAAGTCAAGGTACCTGGATCCCCGGCAGCGAAAAGGTCTACGGAAGCAAGCAGGAAGCGCGGTGGACACGCTGAGAGCGGTTCCACCAAGAAAGGATCGTCTCATAATGGGAAAGTCGGAGGAGGAGGAGGAAGTGTAGCCGCTGGAGGGATGGGTGACATTATAATGGTGAATACCGACAAGGGTTCGTTCGGTTTACCTGATCTGATGAAAGCTGCAGCGGAGGTGCTAGGAAACGGTAGCCTAGGATCAGCTTACAAGGCGGTGATGGCTAATGGATTATCCGTTGTTGTGAAGAGGATTAGGGATATGAATAAACTTTCACGCGAACCTTTCGATGTCGAGATGAGACGGTTAGGGCAACTTAGCCACCCTAACATTCTTACCCCTTTAGCATATCACTACCGTCGTGAAGAGAAGCTTGTCGTCTCTGAATATATGCCTAAAAGCAGCTTGCTTTACGTTTTACACGGTAAACTAAAATCTTCTGAAATGTTTTAAACAAATCTTCAACCACTAAACCTAAATGAAACTTTCGTATTATTTATTTTTCTCTCAACAGGTGATCGTGGGATATATCATGCGGAGTTAACTTGGGCAACAAGATTGAAGATCATCCAAGGAGTAGCGCACGGAATGAAGTTCTTGCACCAAGAGTTTGCGTCTTACGAGCTTCCACATGGTAACCTAAAATCAAGCAACGTTCTTCTCAGCGAGAGCTACGAGCCCTTGATCAGTGATTACGCGTTCTCGCCGTTTCTCCAGCCAGACAACGCGTCGCAGACCATGTTCGCTTACAAGACGCCTGAGTTCTTGCAGAACCAAGAGGTCTCGCATAAATCAGATGTCTACTGCCTCGGGATTATAGTTCTTGAGATCTTGACTGGGAAATTCCCTTCTCAGTACTTAAACCACGGTAAAGGCGGGACCGATATAGTTCAATGGGTACAATCTTCGGTCGCGGAGCGAAAAGAAGAAGAGCTTATCGATCCGGAGATAGCGAACAGCGCTGGTTCGGTGAAACAGATGGTGGAATTGTTGAGGGTCGGGGCTGCTTGCATCGCAAGTAATCCAGATGAGAGATTAGACATGAGGGAAGCTGTTAGAAGAATAGAACAAGTACGTAAGAACATGAAGAGAGATGCTTAGAACACAAACGCGATCGGAACAGTCAAACTCTAGAGAAGATTAACCTTGGGAATCTGTAGATATCATATACCAAGGCTTTAATTTTTTTTTTTTCCAAGGTTGATCTTTGATTACTCTTTTTTATGTTCCTTGTTCCATAAGTAAAACACGATTGTTCATTTATTCATTCATTAGAAAAACAAATATTTTAGATTTTTCCTTTTCTTCTTTTATAAATTAAAATATACAGTATTGTTTCTCAATACCTAGCAAAAGGGATCTTAATTGACCGCGCGCAACAACTAAATTTTTTTGTCTCAGTTAAAAAAAAAAAAAAAAAATCTAAAATGGATATATTAATAGTAAAAAGATATCATAATCAACGTCTTTATCTCCGAAGACCCGGTAAAAAGATTCTCCTAAGATCCTTTTTGCTAGGTTGTACAAAAACATATATTTCAAAGTTAAAGAAAGTGTCATCGGATAAACAATCTCTCCTATGATTCTCTGCTCTTTCCTCAGCACCTAACACAAAACAATGGATCTTTTCCCTCAGCAACCTAGTTTAGACAATCAATCCTCCGAGCATGATCTCCATATGTTGCCTAATTACGGGTTTGTTAGCTTTTCTTCCCTTAAATTAGAAGAAATGATATATTTTTGTTACTTTTTGTTATTGCTATGTTTGTTTTCCGAGAGGAACTTTAATGCATGTATTTTATATATATTCAGGGGGAATAAAAATATGAGACGTGACGGTCATAGAGCTCAAGTGACAATGATCTACGAGGGGAAAGTGTTCGTGTTCAGTGATCTCTCATCTGAGAAAGCTGAACAGATCTTACTTTTGGCGGAACATGAAGAGACTTCACCAAAAATCTACAGTCAGCTTAATCAACGAATACCTCCCACCACGCCTCACAACAACCCTAATCATCAGTGGCACTGTTCGGTCATCGACCATATAAACCAAGGCAGCAATTTCGATGTCTCCATTGATAACATGACTTGTGGTATTGTTCTTGTGATAAAAAAAAAAAAAAATAATAAATAAAAAAAATAAAAAAAAAATATATATATATGTAACGAAATTTTATTCATCGGTCTCATTTTTATTTTGTTAATACAGAACTCCCAATTGCTAGAAGAAACTCGCTTCACCGGTTCATGGAGAAGAGACAAGATAGGTATACATATATGCGTACAAACATATCTTTAAATGCTCTAATTTCTTCATATTTGTGGTTTTGAATTGTTTTGGTAATTAATTTAATTGGGTTTAAGGTGTGGAGGACGTGGACCATATCATAGCTCCGGCAATCACTTGGCAGCCGTGTTGCAGCCACCGGTTGAGAACAAGTGGTGGCTGGGATTGGCTCATCAGGCACCTCAATAGTTAATCATTTTTTGTTTTATGGAAATGGTTTAATGTGTCTTATATGGTCCGACTAACTTCAGATCTGAGACCTTCAAATTTAGAAACACAAATAAAAGTTTTGGTAGGAACCCTCATCAGATTTTATTGATTTATTTATATTAACCAGATTTGGGTCAGAGAAAACAGAAAACCATATATTTTATTTGGTTTGTCTCGCTGACGCAAATCGGTAACGAGTTTAGTGCCAGTTCGATTTTGTCGGTATTTTATTTTGTTTCAAATTTGTAACCATAGAAAATTTCCGTAGACGATTGGCTTTTAATTTGGGTTGTTTTGATTTGGTTTTCGTTAAAAACTTTCCTTCGATGATTATGATTATTAAAAAAAAGGGANTAAAAAAAAAAAAAAAAAAAAAAAAAAAAAAGAAGTCTTTGTCCATATACACATTTTAATATTTTTACCTATTTTTGATTTTAATACCTTTTAACCTATTTAAAAACGCTGAAATAAATATTTTTAAAATCTAAAAAAAATTCTCAAAATTGAAACCAATGATCTTAAGACTTTTTATGATATTTTCATAATTGTTTTTTTAAAAAATGATATGTAAAATATATATTGAAGTTTGGTTCTACCAGCTTTCAAATGCACAGTAGAAAATGTATTCTACTTATTTGACTCAGATCTACGCACGGTAGAATATGATTTCTACCATTTGTCTACAGATCTACATATAGTAGCATATGATTTCTACCGTTTGTCTACAGATCTACATTTAGTAGAATATGATTTCTGTCGTTTGTGTACACTTCTACTTCTCGTAGAATATGATTTCTACCAGTTACTCTATGTTCTACTTTTCGCGGAAGATGTGTTCTACGAGTTACACTATTATCTGCAATATGTAGAATTGGTACTCTGCTAGAAACATAGTCTTCTACGTGGTTGTAGATTTCGTGTTCTGCTAAAAAATCGTCTTCTACCATTTGTAGAAAACGTATTCTACCAAAAATCTATAAAAATATTTTGAAATATTCTGAATATTCTTGTTCCTTTTTCTTCTCCCAATTGACCAAGCCACGATTTTTGCTTCTCTATTTCGATATTCTTCTTCTTCTTCCTCCTCTTCTTCTTCTTCTTCTTCTTCTTCCTCCTTGTTTCTCTTTTTTCTCCTAGTTACCATGTTGCATATCTATGCAACTTTTGATGTATGGAAATCGGGAAGGAATTATGTTGCTGATGAGGCAAAAGGAGGTAGATTAGTGAGTTTGGAATCTATCACTAGTTTTGAAGTGTTGAAGATGATGATTTTGGAGGACTTTTCAATCCAACCCGGCGCCGAGGTAGAGCTTAGCTATTTACCGGGAGCTTTGGTCGATAATGCTAGGTCTCCAAGAGTTGTGATTGACAATGATCGTCAGTTGAAAATCTTTGTTGCATATATGAGGAAGGCTGCGTCGAAACATTTGTGTGTGGCGTTGAAGGATCCCATTCAGAATCAAAACAATGGATTCAACAACAATTTGAATACAGAGCAAAGAACGAAATCCCACATTGAAGACAATGACGGTTATGTGTCTGGAAAAGCTGAATTCAACAAAAGCAACATGTCTGATGTTGATGTTGATGATGATAATGATGGAGTTCGGACTAAAAAGGAAATAGAGGATAACAATCAACTTCGTTTTGCTTTGATGGAATCTGTGAAGAAGGAACAAGATTTCCGATGCAAAAGACAATTGAAGTCATATTTTGAAATCCTTGCAATGAAGCATAACTTCGATTACATTGAGGTGCGATCATATGCTACATATTGGACAATACGTTGTGCAGAAAGAGTATGCAAGTGGGGTGTTAATGCTGTGAATCTGGAGGGGTCGGCATATTTTATTGTCAAGAAGTATGTGGGTAAACATACTTGTACTCCTTCGAGTAAAACGAAAATAGCAAGACCAGCCTCAGCAAAAACAATCGGCAATCTGATATTGCAGAAATATGAGGGATTCAAAGAAGGGCCTAGACCGAATGATATCATACAGTTAATGCTTAAAGAGCATGGATGCAAGATATCTTACTCTTTAGCATGGGAGGCACGTGAGTATGCTGTTAATCAAGTGAGAGGTATACCTGAGAAGAGTTATGGAAAAATACCCAAATACTTGCACATGCTAAAAGAAGCTAATCCGGGTACGCATACTGCTTACAAAACATATACAGATGATAGTTTTAGATATCTGTTTATTTCCTTTGGTCAATCAGTAAGAGGATTTTATAGAGCCATGCGGCGGGTCATCGTTATTGATGGTACATTTTTGAAGAATAAATACAAAGGAACACTTTTAGTTGCTACAGCTTTAGACGGCAACTCAAATCTTTATCCAATAGCATTTGGTGTGGTTGATTCGGAAAATAATCTTTCATGGGAATGGTTTTTAAGGGAACTACGTGTTGTTATTGAGGATGATGACGGTTTAGCTTTTGTCTCAGATAGACATTTCTCCATTGGCAAAGCGCTTTCTAAAGTTTACCAACGAGCTAGTCATGGAATTTGCATTCACCATATGCTGAACAATGTCGTTACATATTATCCTCGCAAAGGCAAAGGTCTGGTTGGTTTGATTGCAAAGGCATCTAAAGCATACAGGCTTGTTGATTTTCAGAGAATGATGACAAATATCGTTAAAATTAATGCAGAAGTTGGAAAATATCTCCTGGAAGCTGATGTGAGAAAATGGGCTCGTTGCCTGTTTGTTGGATACAGGTATGACATTAGGACAACTGACCCAGCTGAATCGTTGAACTCAGCATTGAGATCACCAAGGGAGTTTCCAGTAATCCCCCTTCTTGACAGCATCAGAGAAATGTTGACAAGGTGGTTTTATGAGCGTAGAACATTGAACTTAAGGCATAAGCATCCTCTGACCATTGCTGTGGAGAAGAAGATTGCCCGAAGGATTGAAAAGGGTAAAACATTTGACGTTTTTCCGGTTGATGAAAACAGATTAGTGGTTCAGGGTGACACATTTGAATGTCTTGTTGATTTAGCTAAACGGACATGTACATGTGCAAAGTATGATCTGCTGAAAATTCCTTGCAAACACGCCATCAGAGCATGTCTTCACTTGGGAATGCAGCCACATTTATTCAGCGACGAGAGTTCCAAGACTTTGATATGGAGATCATCATACGAAGAAGCAATAAACCCAATTGGAATCCCTGAGGATGCATGGCGTGTCCCACAAGATGTCGAACACGACATTGTTTTATGTCCAGAATCACGCAGAGCTGCTGGTCGGGGAAGAAAACGAAGATACGAAACCGTTGAAGACAAGATTCGATCATCACAAGGATCTCAAGCTAAGAATAGGCACAAGTGCAGTCAATGTGGTAAAGAAGGTCACAACAAAGCAACATGTGATATGCCAATATAGTAAGTGTTTTATTTGTCCATCTGTTACTTTTTGTTATTATACTTCTGTAAGCTATATAGTACTAGTTTTCTTATTATGTTACTCTTTCATTTATCAGTTTTGGTGCTGGAAAATGAGAAAGGCCTGTGTCCGCTGCTCAACCTCCGTTATTAGAGTTTTAGGAGTTTTTGTTCTGTTTGGATTGTTTGATATGCTTTTTATTGGAGTTTTTGTTATGCTTCAGACATGGTTTTTTGAGAAATGTGTGTAAGTTTTCTAAGTCTTTGTGCCTTGGACCTAAGACATTGTTACGGTAAAAACAACAGAATTGAAAACAACTGTCCATCACTTGAGATAACAAATGTTTTTCAAAGTGCCAAATATAACAATACTCAAGTCAAAGATCAAGGACCAGAAATGTCAAGGACGATCGTGTGCAAACGAAATCACCAAAAAACAAGATCAAGGACCAGAAATGTCAACAACCTCCGATGATGTGTATTTTGGAGGTACATACTTTGTCATTCGCTCGATCAACACCTTATCCCTTGCGGCTTGCAGCAGATCACTTGCCACCTTGTGGCGTGCCTCTTTGATGTTATCATCATTCACCAAAGCGAGATTGAGACCAAGCACATGACACTCAATGTGCTTCAACGCATATATTCCACAATGAGTGTTAGTTTTGTTAAGATCTTTACGCACAGGAGCATACCTGACTGTATATGGTGCGATCAGAAGTTGTCTCTTCTTAGAACTCATATGAGCTTCTTTCACAATCCGAGGCACCATAACTGAGAATGCTTCAACCTCTCGGTATCTTTTCATGCCTGCACAATCAAAAACGTCTATTGTGCGGTGCACAAAATCGACGCACAAGGAGATCCAGTGACACCCATTTACACATACCGAAACATAGATGCGATCAATGTCTACGTCCCAAATCTTATCTGTTCTCCCGTGAGCAGGCAACTCACCTTTTCCATAAGCAATGAGAATCTCATCCAATTCGAATTGCCTCTTGTTGGACTTCCATCTTGTGTATGCAGCCTTTATTGTGGTGCTGAATGAGTAGCTCATGAAGCCAACTCTATCCACATTCCATCGTTTCAGCGATGTCCTCTCCCGAAATAAGTACATCATCAAATCAATTTCCTAGATAATAAATCAGTCATATTTTGTGAGAATGAGTATAAATATTATTACCCAATAATGTACAAGTCAAAATGAACACTAACCTGATTGTGAAGCCATTCAAGTGACCCCATTACACGCTCAGATAATTTGGAGGTGAATACATGTGGGCCACATTGTAGATCCCTGCATTGCATTGTAAAAAATAATTTATAACTAAATCATGTGTGTGAACAACAAAAATTTGTAAATAGATACGGTGCTGCTACTTACTCCGGCATTCTTGACCACTCTTCTAGTTTCTCCCATGTTTCATCTGAGACATAAACCAGTTGATGGTCAGGATCTTTCGTACCTGCATTAGGATCCACCCTCAACTCCTTTGCAAATGACGAAGGGACCTTCTCAGACAAATTAATAGTGACTGGATGCAATTCAGTTACTGGTGTTCCAAATTCGAGAGCGTCTTCTTGCAGTTGCAGCTGTGTCATATCAAAACCGGGCACAAAGGAATCTTGAGTTAGATCACCATACTTTCGTTGTAAGTACTCTTCTGTATTCTCCTCCATGTTAAACTCTGAGGTCTGGGTTAAATTAATATCCAATAGCTTCTCTGCTTTGATATCAATGTTCTTTGTCTGTTTATTAAAAAGGAAAAACATACTCAGTTTGTTTGTTTGTTAATCACGAGTGTAAAGAAGCAAGTTTGATTACCTGTCCCAATGGCTGAGGATGCTCTTCCGTCTGCCTTTGTAATGGATCAAAACCAGGTGCCTTGGCATCGTTAGACAAGTCGCTAATCTTTTGTAAGAGGTAGGCTTGAATATTGTCTTCCAAATTCGTCACTGAGTCTTGTGTTAAGTCAATATCATGTACTTTATCACTTTGGTTGGCCTGTTAGTAAAGGAAAAATACACATCAGAAAAGTAATTCATATATTACAAAACAAACATACAAGAACATAGTTCATGATCTCAATCATTCCACAACAAAGTTTACATTACAAGGTTTTTCTCAACAAATGTTATCAGCTACATTACAAGTTACGAGAACCTAGTTTATGATCACAATCATTCCACAACAGCAACAAAACACATTCGCAACATATCTTACAATGCATGAACAAAAGTTAAGTCTAGACTTGGAGTTTTATTTCCTGATTACCTTTCCTATCGACTGAGAATGAGCGACACTTGCTGGTTTTGAGGTGGTTGCTTGCTGTCGCGTCTTTCTTTGCGACAATGGTGGCTGCGAGTGGTTAGCAAATACTGATTTGGAGCTGGTCTTTCTTTGAGATGGTGGTTTGGAGCTTGTTGGTGGCTGTTCTTCAGTATTTTTTTGTGTTAAAGCTTCACGGAGCATATCCTTAAGTTCTGAAACCTCACTCTTCAGCTCTGAAACCTCCTTCTCTAGTTTTCTATTCTTGGCATCATTTTCAGTCACAATCTTCGCCTTAAAATCATCAAACAAACCGTGCCAAAAAACCTCTATATCTTCAACAGTAGCTGCACGTTTTCCTGTAGCTCGTTCGTACAAGAGTTGCTTCTTGCGTCTCTCAGCACCATAATCAACAGCTCTTCTCTTCCCCTTCTTCAAACCAGACGCTGCTATTGGTTCAGCACAGGGCGTTTTGTAAATGTCGAGATCATTAGAACTTTCACTTTCACCGGTTTCAGAAGCTGGTTTAGGAGGAGTAGTAGTTGGTATAAATTCCTCTTCAAAATCCCATATATGATTGGACCAGTCATTGGAGCCTAAGATGAGTGCCTTCATGCGGTCGACCCTCTCGTCTCTCATGTCGTCATCTCTTGTGAACTCGACAGATTCGAGTACGTCCATATTCCCGGTGGAGGATATCACCGGATACAGCACTCCCTAAAAACCAAAAAAGAAAAGAGAGTGTAAGTTTATCTTTGTAAGTTGAAAACAACAAAATTATCTTGAAACAAACAGACTGTGTTTATTTCACACCACTCACCTCAGATCCAAACGCTTTCTCTAAGTTATTAATCTCATTGTAGCCTGGTCTTCCAGCTCCAGTCCAGTTAGAACACCTAGGAAGCACAATGGACCCATTATCCAGCTTCTTTCCCAACAAAACCCCACAGTCGGGAATAGCCTCCATAATCCAAATCTGTAGAGCGTATGAGAATCCTTCCAAAACATAACTCTTGGGCTTCCATAACTCTGCTTTGATAACCCCTTCCACTAGATAATCAAAAGAGTGAAGACCCCATGGATACTCCCTTACGTTTTCAAACGACATAATGAATTTGATGTATTTGTCTGATATTTCACTCTTCTCATCTACTGCCAATAACACACCAGCAATAACACAGAGATACACCAGCCTCAATCTGTCCAAACGACTCCACTTGTGAGCCACAAGTACATGCTCTTCCCTTATTGTTGTCATCGAAATCTTTCCCTTTCTATTGATCAACTTGCTCCAAAAGCCTCCATCATCAGCCCGGTAACCGCATGGAACTCTTGCAAAGAAAAACGCAAAGGCCTCCTTGCAAACACAAACCACAACTCATGTTTTTTGGAGGTGAGAAGAACATGTCAAACGGTTGTCGTAGATAGCTATGATATGAGCAAAAACAGGATCCTTCTTTACTTCGTTCAACTCATCTACCATATACTTCTTCAAAACTTTCAGTATCGACATTTTGGCACATTTGTTAATCTTATCCACTTGTGGTTCTGTCCCTTCCTTGTATAGACGTCTAGGCAACTCTGACTCCATACCTGAAATAGCGAAAACATCAAAATCACCTTAAGATAATGCTATAATCACAGACCATGAACTCAAATAAGCAAAAGCTATCGTATTTTGACTAATATTGACCAAACAATGAACTCAAAGAGCAGCTAAGTAACAAAACGAATTGGAAGAAATGTGATTTGAAAATTGCTATTTAACAAACCTTAAGATAATGCTATCATCAAAGACCATGAACTCAACTAAACCCACAACTAACAAAAACATAAAGAACAAAATGTTTACCCTTAATTTAAAATGGATAATTGACATGCAAAAACATCTTTATAAACTTCAATGTCTTAGTTAAACTAACTTAAGATACAGAATTAGCCTCATAAGCAACCAAATTTAAGCCATAATCAATTTTCAGAAAAAGCCCCAAATCAATTTTGGACCGAGACACATAACCCTAATTTCAATTCCAATAACCAAATCTTCAATTGCATGGTTATACATCCATAAACAAACCAAAATCTACACTAACCTGATCGAGTTTAATATGTGAATGGCGATTCTCTCAGAGGGAAAATCGTTCTTGAAGGAAAAGAAAAGAGCTGTGCGGATCTTCTGTCGGCAATAGAATTTCCGACAAGGAGAGTGACGGTGACTGAGGAAAGAGGAAGCAGAGAAAGATGGAGGACGGGATTTGAACAAAAGAAGAGAAGAGAAGAATAGAAGAAGAGAGACAGAGGTCTCGTCGGGAGAAGAGAGACAGAGGTCTCGTCGGAAGAAGAGAAGAAGAAGAAGAAAAGAAAAGCGGTTTTGATTTTTTGTTTTCTCGTTTTTAGTAGAGATATAGAGCTCTTTTTTTTTTTTTTTAAGCTGTATGTATTTATTTAATTTTATTTAAATTTGTGAAAGGGTAAATCAATTTTAAGGTCAAATTTGTCATATTAGTTTTAAAATGTGTAGATAGACAAAATTCAATTAAAATGTGTATTGGGACAAAGTCTTCTTTATTTCTGTGTATTTTGCCAAATTTCTCTTAAAAAAAACTCATAATGCTTCATTTAACTAACTGTCATACTTCAACGAGTACCATTTGTCTTAGAATTATGCTTAAAGCTTCAAAGTATATAGAACAATATAACTCATGTTAAATATCTAACATCAGAAGTGTAGATGATTCATCATTATATATGAAGGATATGAGCATCTTCACTACACTAATTGGTTTAGAATTGGAAGTCTATAATGTCATACTTGATAAAAGATTGTTATTGTGTATAAATGATTCGAGATTCAGAGGACCAGCGTTGCACTATGAATTTACGAGACTAGAAATGGAGCTAAAACAGTTATGATTTGGTTGTGGTCGAGTAACAAATAACAAAAGCAAATGACA
>OVBJ01000550.1:0-50834 GCA_900406535.1 Noccaea bulbosa | reverse complement strand
GAAGATCCAAAAAAAAATATTTTCCCCTTGGCCTTGGTTTACCTCCGAGTAATTTTTTTTTTTTATCTGAATCTCCTCTGTTTTTACGACTTTTCTAATGAATTTTGGGTCTGGATCGACTCTGTTTTGGTAAACTAATAAAAAAAAAGGGTAAATTAATTTACATATTTTCAAAAGAAAAATATGAAGAGACGAAAGCAGACCTTTTTGTGTGGAGAAGATAGGTGTGGAAGCTATGGCTCTGATTGGCAATTTGACTTTCAAGGCTTTAAGGGCTTTTAAAAAAATTGAAAGTCTTTAAAGTCAGATTTTTTCCCATCATACTTTTATGATTTTAAAGTGTTGAAAGTCATTAACTTCCTTCTAAAATTTCTCACAGTCCATTTCTTTTTTTTTCTTCATGACTTTAAAGACTTTCAATTTTTTTAAAAGCCCTTAAAAATCTAACTTTAAAGATTTTCAATTTTTTTAAAAGCTCTTAAAGCCTTGAAAGCCTTTAAAGCCTTGAAAGTCAAATTGAAAGTCTTTAAAGTCAGTAACTTTTAAAGTCTCAGTTATTATTTAAAAGTTACAGTTTTAACAGCTACAGTTTAATTTATTTTTAACAGCAAAAGTCCTTAACAATCAATACCTATATCAGTCTTTACATGTCAAGATCTGAGATTAGTCTCTTATTTTGTTATTACAACTGATGTTTTGAACTTCCATTTTGTCATGCCAGTTTCAGAAAAAACAAAAACTTCGATTTGGTCACAANTTTTTTTTTTTTTTTTTTTTTTTTTGTAAAACTCTATGTACTGAGAGCAAATGGAGCGGACATACTCTCAAAGTTTCTTTAATTTTTTTTTTAATTGATTTTTGGGAAGAAAAAAAAAATTGATACCGTTTCCAAATGTCTTCCGGAAGAGACCCACCACCTTGAAAACTGCCCCAGTTTCGCCACCTGNCTGTATTTTTTTTTTTTTTTTTTTTATGGGAGGATGTCCGTTGCATTTGCCCTGATGTTCTGTTAGTTATGTAACAATTTTAAAACTAAAAATACTTTCAAACCATATTATTTTAATGTTAGAAATTTGATAAAACAACGCAAATAAAATACACAGAATTACCAATACATAACTACATTCACGCCCGTATACAATCCAGAAGGGTCACATAACTTTAAAGAAGGAAATTATTTTTATACAAATGGGTTATGGGAGGATGATTGAAAAAGAAAAACATATAAACATATAGTAATCAAACTTTTAGAACAATGTACAATTAAAATTGGATATTTTCATTTAGTATATAGAAAAACCGGTTATATAATTATAACAAATGACAATAAGGTAGAAACGTTAATTTTATATATTATAAAAAAGAAATTAAAACGAAGGTAAATATCTAAACAAATTATAAAACAACGACTAAAACTGGAATCATATGAACAAAAAATTTGAAAAAATCATATAAATATTAAGTATTATATTAATTACAAGTTTAATAGCACATAAAATAAAATGTAAACCCGCGTGTACACGCGGGTCATCATCTAGTCTATATAAATAAAGTTAAACATCATCTCTTCTCAGCCTGCCAACTCATCAAATAGGAGCTCTAAAAAATTGACACATCATCATATTATTTGTTAAATTTTAAATTATTTGATTAATTTATTATGTTTTTATTATTAACCTTTAATTTTCATAATAACTACTCTATCATACATTAATTTATCTAGAATTTGAAAAGACATTTTTTATAAAAGATAACTTATATATTTATTCATCTTTAAAAAATATATTTTCATAATTTTAGTTATAGACTTCTATTTATACAAATTTATCAAAATATTTATTTACATCAAATGAGTAAAATAAAAATTGATAACATGCAACATAATATTTATGTAAAAAATGAATAAAGTCTTATAAAAAGATATCAATATTGTTTGTTATGTATTAGTGTAGTTGGAAAGAAAAAATTATTAATTTCCTGTCAACCAAAATCCATTAAAATATATGACGAAGATCTTAATTGTCATAATGATTATTATGTATTAATATATTAGTTTTAACAAGAATTTGAATTTTTTTTTATAAAACAAAATCTTATGTACGTATTGATCTACAAAAACTAAAATTTAACGATTTAGTGTTGTTAAATTAAATTTTATAATTTTATAATATTTATGAAACGATATATGATGGAATATGATGGAAATGAAAGAGATAAGACGGGACGAGATGAGAATGAATGAGATGAGACAGAGTGGGACAATAAGTAATTAATGAGATGGGACGGGAAGGGACCAGAGAGACGACATGACGAAATGGGACATGACATGACGAAATGGGTTGGGAAAAGATAAAACGGAACCGAATGGGAAGGAACATAAATGAAATTTATTCCCATACTTTTTATTTAATTACTAAGCATATGATATTTTTGAAATACAAAATTAAATTACAAAACTTGATATCTTCAAAAAAAAATTTAAACACGTTAGTAAAACCGATATAAAATTCCGCGCAAAGCGCAGATCATCCCTAGTTTATCAAATAAAGTTCTGTTTCTGCTTTATTTCCTTCCTTCTGATTATAGATCGATACAGAAAGTAAAATCACGTAGTAGGTACTGTATATACTGTTACTTGCTAATACTGTAGTAAGTTAACAAATTTCAATTTTAGAACAATTTTTATTTTATTTACCAGAATTAAAAAAGGTTAATTTGTTATATTTAATTTTTAGGGGATTCACATATTTTCTGTAATTTAAGGGGAATATGAATATCCCATATTTTCGTTCTATTTACTTTATATTTAATTTTCTGTTTTTCATTTGGTACTTGGTAAGCATAGGATTAATCGGAGTTGACCTCTGCTGCGTCTCCTAAAAACGATCCAACCAAAAAAAAAAACTTTCCAATGGCGGTTTCCGAGACACTCCCTGAGGCATGGCAAGTGTTCATCAATTTCCGGGGAGCAGAATTGCGCGGCAATTTCATCAGCCATCTGGAGGGAGCCTTAAACCTAGCTGAAATCAAATACTACATCGACACGAAAGAGATCCCCAGCGAAGATCTTACCTATTTTTTCACCAGGATCGAGCAATCAGAGATCGCGCTGCCCATCTTTTCGAGCAAGTACGCTGAATCAAAGTGGTGTTTGAACGAGCTCGTGAAGATCATGGAACTAGTGGAGGAAGAAAAACTCAAAATCATCCCAGTCTTCTTCAACGTGACGCCGGAGGAGGTGAAAGAGCAGACCGGAGAGTTCGGCCTCAAGCTATATGCACAAGGTAAAAGGAAACGACCCGATATAGAGAAATGGGAGAACGCTTTGCAGTCTGTTCCAAGCAAGATTGGCTTGAATTTGGCGAATTACAGGAACGAGAAGGAGCTCGTTGACAAGATCGTTGACTCTGTCAAAAGAGTGCTTGCTAAAATTTCACCGGTAAGCAAAGCAGGAGGAGGAGGAAGAAGACATGTCAACGGGATCTCTACGGATATTTCATCTGTAAGTTGTAATGGCAATGTATCCTCTAGACAAATCGAAAAGCCGAAAGCGCCTCTGCTTGACTACGGAATGAAACAACGCCTTAAGCAATTTGAAGAGAAGTTGGATATTGATTGCTCAGAAACTCAAATTGTTGGAATTGTTGGGATGCCTGGGATTGGTAAAACCGCTCTCGCGGAAATGCATTTCAAGAAGTGGCACAACAGGTTTGTGTTTAAGAAGAATATTCGAGGGATCCGTGAGGAGTCAGACGACGATTCGGATTGGCTCAAGGACATGCTTCTGAATGGTAAAGAATTGAACGACAAGGCTCAAATGTTCAACAGGAAAATCTTCGTCGTTTTGGATGATGTGAGCCATAAGAAGCAAGTAAATTTTTTACTTGAAAATCTCGAGTGGATTAAGAAAGGAAGCAAGATTGTCATTACAACACGCGACAAGTCATCGATTGCAGGACTGGTCAACGATACTTATCTCGTCCCTGGACTGAATGACCAAGAAGCCTTGGAGCTCTTTAAGCATCATGCTTTTAACGACCCCGTCTCTATCACCACTGGGAGTTTCATGAAGCTTTCCAAGAAGTTTGTGGATTATGCTGGAGGCAATCCGCGAGCCCTCGAGGAACTGGGAAAAGAGCTTTGCGGGGAAGATGAGGCTCACTGGGAAAAAAGACTAGTAACGCTGCCACATTTTTGCAATCCAATGATCTTAAGTGAATTGAGAATCAGTTATGACATACTTAGTGATCAGCAAAGAGATGCATTTTTGGACATAGCTTGTTTCTTCAGATCAGAGGAGGAGGATTATGTGAAATGTTTACTGGACCCGTATGGCCCCGAGTCTGGTGAAGCTGTTAGAGATCTCGTTGAAAAGTTGTTCATCTGTGTCTCTGCCGGGCGAATAGAGATGCATAATCTACTGTGTACATTGGGCAAGGAACTCGGTTCATCCAATGAAAACAAGTCAGGGGAAAGAATGTGGGATCACGAAAAAATCACTAACACACTACGCTCAGAACAAGTGCTCCTCAATCAGAAAGTAAAAAAGGTAAAAGAAATATCAAGCCCCTCTCTAAACTACACTGGATTACTTCACATGGACTTTGCTGACTTCTTTGTCTTGTTGCTTGTCGCCGGAAACGAAAAAGGTGAGAGGTATATTCCTTGACACGTCCAAAGTTGAGACGGGAATACCCATAGACCCGAAGATCTTTATCGAAAAGTTCAACAAGGTGAATCTGCGATACCTCAAAATCTATGACTCTCTTTGTCCTCAGCAATGTGAAGTTGACTGTAAAGTTAACTTGCCCGATGGACTGGAGTTCCCATTTCAAGAGATCCGATATCTCCACTGGCTGAAGTTTCCATTGGAAGAACTTCCATCAGACTTCAAACCAGATAATCTTATTGATCTCAGGCTGCCTTACAGTAAGGTTGCACGTCTTTGGAAAGAAGTTCAGGTGTGTCTTCACGTGCAGTCTTTTCCATTGCTACATTTGATTATGGTCTCGGATTTATAACCGTGTTCTGAGTTGTTTTCACAGGATATGCCATGGTTGAAGTGGGTGGATCTAAGTTATTCGACCAAGTTAACTGACCTGTCTGCATTGTCAAAGGCGTTTTATCTCCGAAGATTGAATCTTGAAGGCTGCAAGATTCTTGATAAGTTGCCAAAAGAGATGAAAAATATGAAGAGCCTTGTTTTTTTGAACCTCAGGGGATGCGTAATGCTCTCTTGTCTACCAGAAAAACTGGATTTGGTCTCCCTGAAGACTCTCATTCTCAGTGGCTGCTCAAACTTCAACAACTTCGAGCTGGTTTCTGAAGATCTTGAGTTTCTACATTTAGATGGCACTGCGATCGAGTGTCTTCCTCGGACCATCCAAAACTTCCAAAAACTTGTTTTATTGAATCTGAAAGACTGCAAAATGTTGGAGTTTCTACCTGACTGCCTCGACGAACTCAAGGCTCTTGAAGAACTAATACTCTCTGGGTGTGCAAAGCTTAGGAGTTTTCCTGATATTAAAGAGAACATGGAAAATCTGCAGATTTTGCTACTTGATGGGACTTCAATAAAAGAGTTGCCCAAAATATTATTACATTGTCGCAACTTCAAAGACCAACCGGCGTTCCAATGGTCACCTCGAATGAATGGCTTATCCATGTTGCTGCGTCTATGCTTAAGCAGAAATGATAAGATATGCAGCCTACATTCTAGCATTAGTCAACTCTATCACTTGCAATCGATCGACTTGAAGTATTGCAAGAATCTCTTATCTATTTCAACGCTCCCACCGAATCTTCAATGCTTAGATGCACATGCTTGCAGCTCGCTAAAGACAGTTGCGAGTCCGCTGGCCCTTCTTATACCAACGAAGCAGATCCCCTCCTCGTTCATTTTCACTAACTGTGAGAAACTAGAGCATATCGCAAAGAATGAAATCATATGCCATGCTCACAATAAGAGCCGGATGATTTCAGATGCATTGAATCGCCACAATAAGGTCTATCCCTTTCCTCTCGAAGGCTTCATCTACGGTTAAACATTATGTTAACTGTCTTTGCTTCTACTTTACACTTTACAGGGTCTTGCTTTTGAAGCTTTGGTTGCCGCATGCTTCCCTGGAAGTGAAGTTCCTGCTTGGTTTAGTCACAAAGCTTCTGGAGCAGTGTTAGAGCCCGAACTGCCACGACACTGGAGTGAAAGTGGGTTTGTTGGAATAGCTCTATGTGCTGTTGTCTCGTTTCAGGACCACAAAATTCAAAAAAACAACCTCCAGGTGAAATGCATATGTGAGTTCAACAATGTTGACACATCCTCTAGCCACTTCAATTGTAATGTTGGAGGTTTATACGAGACAGGCGATGAGCAACGCACTATTAAGTCTACTCATGTGTTCATTGGCTACACCAATTGGTTGAATATCAACAAATTCCAAGAAGAGGATGGTAATAATGGATGTGTTCCTACTAAGGCTTCCATTAGATTTGAAGTGACAGATGGAACTGGGGAGGTAACGAATTGCGAGGTACTGAAGTGCGGTTTTAGTTTAGTTTATGAATCTGGTTCTTGGGAGGCAAGTACAAGGACACCGAACCTTTCAATGGAACAAGATGAAAATAAATGGTTGGGTTTCTGGAGAAGAATAAAAAGGTTTCTTAACTTATGATTGTAAACTGTGGTAAAGAAATTCAGTGGTGAAGCAAGCTGTAATATGTAGCTTCATAGAGAGCTAATTAGCTTCTCGTATCTACTTACCTTTTTTTTTTGTGACAAAAAGTTGTTCGTCGATGTCTCAATATTAAAACAGAGTCGGGTGCTTAAACTTTTGATATAAAGTTTCAAGCTACTTGCTTCATCAATAGATCCACGACCACGAGGTTTTTCTTCAGATTGGGAACTACTGCCGCGATCTAAGAGAGGTCGGTATAGGAGAAGTGTTGAATCTGCACTCCTGAAGAAAAGAAAAAGGAAACGAGAAGAGAGTTTCTCTATATCAAATCAAAGGTGCAAATCTGAAACTTTTTCTCATTTCGAATTTTAGTATGTTTCTCTTGAAACCTAGAAATTCCCAAACACTGAACCTTGAGGACCCAAGCAATCCAATTAGAGTATTAGATCACATGATGCATCGTTTATTTCTTTTGAATTTTTGACTAACTTGTGGATGTTGATGTTTTCATGATGAACCCTCGTATAGCATGATTCTTTCTTTTCTGATGCAGCTCAAGAAGTACCCTAACAAACGTATCAAAGGAGCCAGAAGAATAAAAGATGGAACTTTTCAGATGTTGTAACCGGGAGATGTCAGACGCAAGAAAAATGCACGAACAATGAGCATCACTTGTTGAGTATCAGATATTTGTGCAGACGCTAGTTCGCTGGCCAGTTTTTAGATCAACTTGAAACTTGTCATATCTACGTCATTGGTCAGTTTCTCTTTCATGTCTGCAATGTAGCAGAGGACCATGGTCAGTGGTTAGACACTGTAGGTTTGTTCGAGTTTTACAGGTCACCAACAGTTACAAAAATTTGTACTACTAAAAAGGATGTGAGAGTCATTAACACATTTCATCGTTACTGTTAAGACATTTTCCAGAGTTTCAAGATTCACAATACGAGTCGTTCATCAACATTTTGTAGAGATCCTATGTACTTGCTATGAGCTAGGTTCGAGCGATCCTTGGCTGTAAATGTTAACACTTTAGCAATAACAGTAGCTTGTATTCCGCAGACACAGAAAGAAATTTTTTTACTTTACAAAGTTCACAGTCTAAACCAAATCGGACCAAAGCAAAACTAGCAATACTCTTGTTTTAGAAGAAGTAAACATTCAATAACAGCACATAAATCAACATCAGATTTTTCTCGAACTAGAAGAAAATATCATGCATCAAGATAACTTTTAATTTTGGCGGTAATAAAAACTCAACATTTGCCTGAATTCCACTCCACAGCGTTTCAAGCTTGCTAGCTTCCATTATGAGTTCAACGAGACACTTTGGAATAAACTTCGAAGGCACACACTTCATTGGAAAGCCCTCCCAGTGCAGTAATCTGAGTTTATGGGACAGATAATCAAAGCCATGAGGCAAGCGTACCTTGACTTCTTTATCCCCCAATTTTTTTGTAGAATTTCAAGAACCGGAGATTTCTCATTCCATTGAACCCTCCCTCTCTCACTTATTAAAAGTTCCTCGTTTTCTGGCATTTCCAATAATGTCCCTAAAACCCTTGTAGTTACCTGAAAAAGATATCTCGAGAGAAAGATAACGCAGATCAGATTTCTGTCTTTATTATATAGCGTATTTTTGCGGTGGCACAATTGGACTTGTCTATAGCAACAACCTTGGACAGATTGCACACATGTTGCTTTATTACTCCATATAATATTTTTATTAATAAATTCATAGTTTTATTTTTATTAAAAAAAAATTGTAGATAAAAACCGAAAGCTAGTTAAGTCCCATTCAAGTTTCTAAAAAAAATCCACGGGCAAAATCTAAAATCAAAATCTAAAATCAGAAATCAAAATATAAAAATACGTGGACTGCCGTGGGCCTCGTGGGATTAGTCGGTTGACCTCGGTCGCCGGATCCCCACGGTTATCAAAAAAAAAAAAAAAATAAAAAAATAAAAAAATCCAAAATCTAAAAACCAGCCGAACATTCATAAACAATAAAATGCATTCTCCGTTAGTCCACTACTTGAATGTTCTAAGTTCTAAAGAACTAAATGGGCTATTTTTCGGGGCTAGGCCCAAATGAGAGAAGGAGCGGTCGAGTCTCTCGTCTTTGACTGCAAAATTTTAAATTACTGGAAAAAATATCTCTTTCGTATAGTTTCAGTTTTCTATTAGCAGCGAGCCAAACGAGGAAGAAGACGGAAGTAGTTTAGATCCAGATCTAGCCAAGGCAAAAATAATATAAACTATGGTGATTCTCTTGTGGAAAATTTCCCAGGCATTTAAAAATCGCCAAGCGTTGACAAAGATGTCCTCCTGCTATAACCTTTCAATCTCTTCTCCTGAAACCATTTCCCCCAAATGCGACCATGGCGGATTTGGGCAGCTACAAATTCCCGCCACTGCCGCATCGGGTATTCATCAATTTCCAGGGCTCCGTGCGGAGCGGCGGATTTGTGTACGAACTCGGGAAGGCCTTGGAAAGAGCCGGAGTCAACGCTTACGCAGATGACGAGCCGACTGGTGTAGATCATCTTACGGAAGTTGTTTTCAAGAGGATCGAGGAGTCGAAGGTCGCTATCGTAGTCTTCTCGAGCAAATACACGGAATCGAGATGGTGCCTAGAGGAGCTTGTGAAGATCAAAGAACGAAAGGAACAAGGCAAACTCTCGGTAATTCCCATCTTCTACAAGCTGGATACATCTTCCGAGCTACAAGGAGGCTCCGGCGTTAACTTGTTGAATCCCGCTATGCGTGATTTTGGGCCCGAACAGCTCAATATATGGAACGAAGCTTTGGATTTCTTTTCGTGCATGATGGGATATCACTTGCACAAGAACTGGTAAAGGACTCTCTACCCTACTTGTTAGTATCAATTGAAACGAGAATTAGCGAGTTTATTGAGGAGGCGATTGAAGGAACGATTTTTTAAATGAGTCTATGTCCGCCTTACACGGTCACGGTCAAAGGATTCTCACTGTTTTTCTATACTTTCCTTTGGCAGTATTGACTCCAAGTTTATCCCTGGCATTGTCGAGGAAGTCAATAATTCATTGACCCGGGTTTCAAAAGCGGAGCAAACTGATGAGTCATATGATTCACTGAGTGAGCAGCAGAAAGATGCCGTTATGGACTCCTCCAAATCAGAGAGGGTGGATGGTGAAAGTGATGGTAGTCTTGGGGATGCAAAGTCTGATGTTAATCCAGAGGAAGTTGACAATTTTCTTGGTGATGCAGCAACCCCTGTTATACAAGACAGCGTTGAGTACAAGGGAGCTACTTCAGTCAATGAAGAAAAGGAGAAAGGAAAAGTTAGCAAAAGCTCTACCATGGTGACTTCCGAGAAACGCCCGTCAAAGCATGACGTATTCATCAATTTCCGGAGAACCGACCTGCACGAGGGGTTTGTCGACCACCTCGTGGAGGCCTTGAAAAAGGTTGGACTCAGTGTCTGTATAGATGAAGATGAGTTGCTACCTGGAGATCTTACAGAACTTCTTTTCAAGAGGATTGAGGAGTCGAGGATTGCGATTGTGATCTTCTCAAGCAGCTACACCGAATCGACGTGGTGCTTAGATAAACTGGTGAAGATCAAAGAATGCATGGATGAAGGGAAACTCCTAATCGTTCCAATCTTCTACAAGGTGAAGCAACTGCAGGTTGAACAACTTGAGGGAAATTTCGGTGTTAGGCTTTGGAATTTGTGGAGAATTCATCGGGACCACCGAATCATCAAATGTAAGGAAGCTTTGGAGCATGTCGGAGGCATGAGGGGTTTCCCGTTTGAGGAGCAGCGGTAATTGAAATTTATATGCTAATATTGGCTTTAGTTCATTGATGCTGAATTGACTATATCCTTTAAGTTTGCATGATCAAATGGGTCTCATTGGTTGTTTTCTCTCGTTTGGCAGTCTAGAGGGCGAGCTCGTAACTTCCATCGCTAAGGAGGTTATCGAGATTTTGTCGCAGGGACGAAAAAATCCATCCTTGTTTCCTGCTACACAGATAGGAGAAAGTACTGGATTGCCCATAGGAAAAGGAGAACACCATGAAACTTATCTCATCAAGCATCCCCTCTTTGGATTGGAGCTACGCATGAAGCAGTTGGAGCAGAAGTTAGAGTTTGATTGCAACGAAACTCGAATTATCGGAGTTGTGGGTATGCCTGGTGTTGGTAAAACCACTCTCGCAATGATGTTGCACGAAAAGTGGAATCGCAATTTTGTACGTTGCATGCCTCTTATGGGTATCCGTAAGATGTCAAAGGACTATGGGCCGGTGTGGCTGCGGAAGACATTCCTGGAAGTCTTACTCGAGGGGAATTTTGCAGTGACAGATAACGAGACAACACATGATTCTGTGAAGGATAGACTGCTTCAGACTAAAGTCTTTGTTGTTCTCGATGACGTGAGTGAGAAGAAGCAGTTAGATTTTCTCCTTGGAAACCTAGACTGGATTAAGAAGGGAAGCAAGATTGTTATTACAACGTGTGACAAGTCATTGCTTGAAGGATTTGCTTATGATGCTTATGTGGTCCCGCTATTGAACGACAGAGAGGCCTTTGATCTCTTTTGCTCTCATGCCTTCAATGATAAAACCGATAAGCCCCAAGGGACCCTCCTGACTCTCTCAAGAGTGTATGTGGATTACGCCCGAGGGCACCCACTAGCTCTCAAGTTACTAGGAACTGAACTTCGTGGAAAAGACGAGGCTTTCTGGGAACATAAACTGGAAACAGTAACACATAGTTACAGTCAAAATATCCAAGATGCCTGGAGATTCTCTGGTGATCAACTTAATGAGCGGCAGAAAGATGTGTTCGACATTCTCTATTTTTTTATGTCAGAGGATGAAGATTTTGTTAAGAGTTTACTGGGTTCAGGAGATCCTGATGGTACTGATACCGTGGGTGTATTAAGAGATCTCGCGGACAAGTTCCTGATTACAATCTCCGACGGTCGAGTAGAGATGAATGATTTATTGTATAGGTTTGGCAAGGGTCTTGGTTCACCTTGGGGGCATAGGCTGTTGAACTACGAAGATATCTACAGGCTGCAGAAAATGAATAGAGGGGTAAGTAATTTTTTTCTATAAAATAGAAATCCAATCATACTTTGTTCTCGAATTTTTTGAAATAAATCTGTCTCCCTGAAACACAAACAGTGAGATAAAACAACAGTAACAAATGAAGTAACTTAGAATAAATATGAACATGACTTTTTACTAAAAGCTTATTTAGCAAAGCTTATACTCGCCTAGCAGATTACACCAGACAGCAAATTCACCCGCCTATGAAATCTAAACCCTGCAAAATGCATCTCTTTCTTATTTTTGATATACGAACTCTTGCTTTTGAGATTTTCAATACTTCGGGTTTAATAATATGACAGGAGTGCTATCATGAACATGTTTGGCTTTGTTTTTAAACCTTCCATTTTCCAGCTAGAATAGATATTCGTATATGCTTTTCTAACTTGTTGTCGTTCAACTTTGTACCAGGACGCTACTAATGTGAGAGGTGTTGTCTTAGACATGTCCAAAGTAACGGATAACATTGTCTTGGAAAGTATGACCTTCACCAATATGCGAAATCTTCGATACCTTAAGATATATGATTCTTGTTGTCCTCGTCAATGTAAAGATAAGTGCAAACTACAATTCCGAGATGGGTTTAAATTCCCTCTGGGAGAGGTTCGATATCTCCATTGGGTGAAATTCCCGTTGGCGGAACTTCCACCAGAATACAGACCAGAAGACCTTGTTGACCTTAGGCTGCCTTACAGCAACATTGAACGTATTTGGGAAGGTCTTAAGGTGTGTTTTCTTGTACCATCTTTTTGCTGTTATTTTTTTTTTTCATTTGATAGCTAAAGTAACATGGATTTTTCTCATTGACGGCTGAATTATGACGGGTTGTCACAGGACACACCACGATTGAAATGGGTAGATTTACGCCACTCCAGTAAATTGCTTGACTTGTCAGCATTATCAACTGCTGAGAATCTTCAGAGATTAAATTTGGAAGGCTGCACGAATTTGGTTGAGTTGCCTGGGAAGATTTTTGAAAATATGAAGTTTCTTGTTTTACTTAACCTGAAAGGATGCATACTTCTTTCGTCTCTTCCCGAGATGAATATAATTTCTCTGAAAACTCTCATCCTTAGTGGCTGCACAAACCTCGAGGAATTTCAACCTATCTCTAACAGTCTAGAAGTTCTACATTTGGATGGTACTGCAATCAAGGGACTTCCTCCGGACATGAAGAACCTCCAGAGCCTTGTCTTATTGAATTTGAAGAACTGCACAAAGTTGGAGTGTCTTCCCAACTGTCTCGGAGTGCTGAAAGCTCTTGAAGAGCTAATACTCTCTGGTTGTACAAATCTTAAGAATCTTTCAGATGTAAGGGAGAGTATGAAACATCTTCTGAGTTTACATATGGACAAGATAGGAGCTAACGAGATGCCAACCATATCTTGCATCACTATATCCGAAGACCAAGCTTGTGCAGATACGGTCTTACAACCTGTTGGCCCGAGTGGATGGCCACGTGATGTTCATGGAGTATCCTCTCTGCAACGTCTATGTTTAAGCGGAAATGATTTTGTCAGCCTGCAAAGTGACATTGGGCAACTTTATGATCTGAAATGGCTTGACGTGAAGGAATGCAAGAAGTTGAGATCTCTTCCAATGCTTCCACCAAAACTTCAGTACTTTGACGCTCATGGCTGTGATTCACTGGAAAGAGTGGCAAATCCTCTGGCCCTTCCAGTTTTGACAGAGCAGTTACATGTCAGATTCAATTTTTCCAACTGCAACAAGTTGGATCAAGATGCAAAGGATAGTATCATATCCTATACTCGGTGGAAAAGCCAGTTTGTGTTAGATACACTCGTTCGATACAGTGGGGTATGCCTATTTTTCAGTCAACATCCCGTCTTCTTGACAGCATTTGTCGGTATCTAATCTTGTATTGGTATTCCTTTTTGCAGGGTTTTGTTACTGAAGCTTCAACTGGAACTTGTTTTCCAGGATGGGAAGTACCAGCATGGTTCAGTCATCAAGCATCTGGGTCGCTGTTAGAGCCAAAGCTTGTTCCTCGCTGGTGTGATAACCGCTTTACTGGGATAGCTCTGTGCGCTGTTATCGTATTTCCTGGCAACCTTGACCAAGGGCACCGTCTGCTAGTGACATGTAATTGTGTTTTCAAGAATGAAGACGGGTCCTGTATCCGCTTTAGTTGCACTGTTGGCAGTTGGAACAAGCCGAGTAACACACTTCTGAAGCTCGAGTCGTCTCATGTATTTATTGGCTATACCACTATGTTGGATAACAACAAACATGGTGGGGAGGATAATGAAGAGGGCAGTATTTTTACTGAAGCTTCCCTTGAGTTTCAGATAACAGATGGTACGGAGGAGGTTGTAGGCTGCAAGGTGCTAAATTGTGGCTTTAGATTAGTATATGCATCCGATGAAAGGAAAAAGACATGTTGGGATGGAAAGAGTATTGAGAACGTCCCAGATGAATCCTTAGCACTCGTAAACGCCCGAAGCCATGATGATGTCCAGAATGAGTCTAACTCTTATCTAACCCATGTAAAGGATGAAAATTTCTTAAGTGAAGCAAAATCTGATGCGAACCTAGATGTACGGAAGAGTTTGGAGAACAAGAGAGTTGACCTTATAAATGTAGCAACTGAAGGAGGAGAAACTACTATAAGCGCTGATCATCACAACACATCTTCAGGAAATTTCGTTGGAGTAAAACGACGACTTAAGCAAATGGAAAAGGTGTTGTACTCGACGTCGGGAGAAACTCGTATTGTTGGAGTTGTTGGAATGCATGGCATTGGTAAAACAACTCTCGCAACAATATTGTTTGACAGGCGTGGGTCTAAGTTTCCAAGTCACTCGTATTTAACAATGTCGAAGGAATGCAGACCAGAACAATTGAGGAGGATGTTCCTGAAAGAGTTACTCAAACACCGAAATCAAAACATAAGTGACGAGACAACGCATGAATTCGTTGAAGATGAACTGCTCCAGACCAAGGTTTTCGCTGTTCTTGATGGTGTGAGTGACAAGAAACAGTTAGAATTTCTCCTCGGTGACCTTGGATGGATTAAGAAGGGAAGCAAAATTGTTATTACAACGTGTGACAAGTCATTGCTCGAGGGATTTGCTCATGATACTTATGTGGTCCCGCCATTAAACAACAGAGAGGCCTTTCAGCTCTTTAGTTATCATGCCTTTAATGATCAAATACCCAAGGGGGCCTTCTTGTCGCTGTCTAGAATGTTCGTGGACAATGCTGGAGGCAATCCACTATCTCTCACGTTACTGAGCAGCGTCCTCTGTGGGAAAGACGAAGCCTACTGGGAACAAGAACTGCAAAGAGCGAGACAGAGTTTCAATACGAAGATGAGAGATGTTTGGAGCTTCTGTTTGGACCAACTTAATGAGCGGCAGAGAGATGTGTTTGTCGACATAGTGTACTTTTTCAAATCAGAGGACGAGTATTTTGTTAGAAGTCTGTTGGATTCAGGAAATTCTGAAGGTGTGAGTGAAGTTAGAGATCTTGTTGACAAGTTGCTTATTAAAATTTCCGGTGGGCAAATAGAGGTACATGATCAACTGTATGCATTGGGAAAGGACCTTGGTTCTCCTCGGTGGTGTAGGCTGTCGAGCTACAAAGATTTCATGGACTATCTGGAAAGAAAGAAACAACTGGTACGTTAACTTTTTCTGCAAAAGGATTTTAATCATGCTTGCAACAGTTGTTGGCTATTCTAAAACAAACTTCCAGATGATTCTTTGATAGGAACTAAGGAGAAAAAATATGTTGCCTGCCTTGAAACACAAACAGTGAGATAAATTAGCACGTTTACGTTTTAGGATGGATTGTGAACCTTTTTTTCAACTATTAAGAATACATGAAACAACAATAATAGATGGAATAATTGTATAATAAATCAGAAAAATGATTGATAAAGCAAAGTTTTTCAAGAGTTGAGAGAATTACAACACTTTCTGTCTAACAACATACAACAAGCTCATCCTCCATATGAATACAGAAACCCCAAGAGTTCATGTAATTTCTAACTTGGTTGTCTTTTAACTTGCTACCAGGAAGCTAATATTGTGAGAGGTATTTTCTTAGACATGTCCAAAGTGACGGATGACATTGTCTTGGAAAGTATGACCTTCACCAATATGCGAAAACTTCGATACCTTAAGATATATGATTCTTGTTGTCCTCGGCAACGTAAAAATAACTGCAAACTACACTTCCCAGATGGGTTTGAATTCCCCTTGGAAGAAGTTCGATATCTCCATTGGGTGAAATTCCCGTTGGCGGAACTTCCACCAGAATACAGACCAGAAGACCTTGTTGACCTTAGGCTGCCTTACAGCAACATTGAACGTATTTGGGAAGATCTTAAGGTGTGTTTTCTTGTACCATCTTTTTGCTGTTATTTTTTTTCTTCATTTGATGGCTAAAGTTACCTGAATAGTTTTTTTTTCTCATTGACGGCTGAATTATGACGGATTGTCACAGGACACACCACGATTGAAATCGGTAGATCTACGCCACTCCAGTAAATTGCTTGACTTGTCAGCATTATCAACTGCTGAGAATCTTCAGAGAATAAATTTGGAAGGCTGCACGAATTTGGATGAGTTATCTAGGAAGATTTTTGAAAATATGAAGTGTCTTGTTTTCCTGAACCTGAGAGGATGCATACGTCTCTCATCTCTTCCTGAGATGAATTTAGTTTCTCTGAAAATTCTCATCCTCAGTGGCTGCACAAATCTCGAGGAATTTCAACCTATCTCTGACAGTCTAGAAGTTCTACATTTGGATGGCACTGCAATCAAGGGACTTCCTCCGGCCATGAAGAACCTCCAGAGACTTGTCTTATTGAATTTGAAGAATTGCAAAATGTTGGAGTGTCTTCCCAACTGTCTCGGAGAGCTGAAAGCTCTTGAAGAGTTAATACTCTCTGGTTGTATACAGCTTAAGAATCTCTCAGATGTAAGGGAGAGCATGAAACATCTTCTGAGCTTACTTATTGACAGGATAGGAGCTAACGAGATGCCAAAGATATCGAGCATCACTACATCAGAAGACCAAGCTTCTGAAGATATGGTCTTACAACCTTTTGGCCCGAGTAGATGGCTACGTTGTCTTAATGGAGTATCCTCTCTGCAACGTCTATGTTTAAGCGGAAATGATTTTGTCAGCCTGCAAAGTGACATTGGGCAACTTTATGATCTGAAATGGCTTGAGGTGAAGGAGTGCAAGATGCTGAGATCTATTCCGATGCTTCCACCAAGACTCCACTACTTCGATGCTCATGGCTGTGATTCACTGGAAACAGTTTCCAATCCTTTGGCCGTTCCAGTGCTGACACATCAGATACATGCCACCTTCAATTTTTCCAGCTGCAACAAGCTGGCTGAAGATGCAAAGGATAGTATCATATCCTATACTCGGTGGAAAAACCAATTAGTGCTAAATGCGCTCTCTCGATATAGTGGGGTCTGTCTATTTCTCTTCATCAGTTTCCAGTCTTCTTGGCAGCGTCTGTCAGTATCTTATCTTGTTTTGGTATTCCTTTTGCAGGATTCTATTTTGGAAGCTTTCACTGGAACCTGTTATCCCGGATGGGAAACGCCCGCATGGTTCAGTCACCAAGCCTCTGGATCGGTGTTAGAGCCAAATCTGCCTCCACACTGGAGTCAAAACAGGTTTACTGGAATAGCTCTATGCGCTGTTATCCGATTTCCTGACTACTATGAGCAAAGGAACCCCCTCTTAGTGAAATGTAATTCTGTAATTACTAATGAAGACGGGTCTCGTTCCCACTTTAGTTGGCATGTTGGGGGTTGGAGTGGTCCAGATAAAATAGCAGGGAAAATTGTGCCGTCTCATGTCTTTATTGGCTATGCTGGCATGTTGGATTTCAAGAAACACGGTGAAGAAGAAAATAAAGAGGGGTGTAGTCGTACCAAGGCTTCTTTTGAATTTCAAGTGACAGATGGTACAAAAGAGTTAAACGGCTGCGAGGTGCTGAAATGTGGCTTTAGTTTGGTATATGCATACGATGAATTACAGGTTAAAGCACCTGGCGAAGCAAATCACTATAGAGCTTATTCAAAAAATGGTGGTTAAATCTAAGACTTCCTTGTTAATTTTGCTATCTCCGTGTCTGTGTCTTTGCTCCCTAGTATTTCTTGAGGCTTTCATTTTTCTGATTGTCTGTGCATGTCTTCCTTTCTTAGTGGCAATCTCCAATGCATGGAGTGAAACCAAAACAACGGAAAGGCGTCGGGATGGTAGGCACGAGATAGTTGAATTGCCAAATAAAATGATAGCCACTACAAAGACAATCAGCATACCCTCGGAGGTTTACGGGTACTAATTTCTTAATAACCCTTATAGATGGGTCTAGTTAGATCAGTTTCTCTTTGATTTTCGTCATCTGTTGAAAAGGAATTGTGGAAACAAATGTTGGTTAAAGACATATGTTGGCAATTCGTGCTTGTATATAGCAAGACTCAGTCACTATAACTATTGCATTGTTCTGCATCTGATCTTTCTCTCAGTAAATTTTGCAGCGTAAATGCCTCTCTTGTTGGAGAGACTGTTGCAGCGGCGTGGAGAGTGCTAACCGAAACAGCTGGAAGAAGGCTCAGGTCCCTGGGAAGAGGAATTTTAGCAATTGGACGTGTGTTGTTTCTTGTTTTGTTTGTGGCTTTTCTCTTTAGCCTCTTCATAATCATAGCTCCTCTATTTTTCACTGATGCCGCGTCCGGGTAAGTTCTTATTGGACTTTCTGGTTTTGGTTGTTGGTGCTGTGGTCTGTTATCGGAAGAATTTGTAGAATGAAATGGTTTGGCTCTGTTGTTTGTGGTTGTGGTGCGTGGCTCGTGTTGTTATGTTGCTTTATTTTGTCAAACGTATTTTTTTACTTGGTTCCTGGTAAGACATTTACTTCGACTTGTAAAACTGCTTCGTTATTCTTCAGTTTTCTTTGTTTTGCTCTNCTCATCCCTTTTTTTTTTTTTTTTTTTTTTGGCAACTGTTATTAGATCTCTATATTTGGGTAAAAGTTTAATGTAACTATTTTTTGTATAAAGTTGAACGCAACCTTATAAATATCACTTTTCGCAAAAAGAAAAAAACTTATAAATATCAACCTCTAAATTATTTTCAACCAACTTTTTTTGAGAAAAATCTTCAACTAACTTAAACTGTTCTTTTAACATGGGACAAATGTAATTAGATCTGTATGTGTAAAAACGAATGTCACTCTTTTTTTTTTTATAGTGCCACTCTAATTGAATTACAATACAATAGTCTAAATAATTGAGTAATGATTATTATAACCATAGTTTTTTTAGTCATTACTGAATATGTTTGGGTCTGGTCAACACATTGCTCAATCATTTAGACTAAAAAATATATTTGTATATAAGCTAGATCTAACCATAGTTAGGAGATCGTACCATAGTCTAATTAATTCAAATACAAAAAGACCGGTCGTGAGTAAAACGCGCATCTGTTAATAATAATAAGAAAATTAACGTATTGATTGTAGAAGTTGACCTTATGAATAGTTGAATCTGTCCTCAAGTTGCATCTTGCAACAAAAAAAACTTCCCAATGGCTGCTTCTTCCTCTTCCGCAATGCTCCCAGAGTCTGAGTCATGGCAAGTGTTCATCAACTTCCGTGGTTCAGATCTGCGCGACGGTTTCATCAGCCATCTAGAGGCTGCATTGAAACGTGGTGAAATCAAGTACTACATTGACAATGCGACGACCCCTGGCGAACGTCTTAGTGTTCTCTTCAGGAGAATCGACCAATCAGAAATCGGATTGTCGATCTTTTCGAGTGGGTACGCTGAATCAGACTGCTGTTTGGACGAGCTCGTGAGGATAATGGAACGAGTAGAGGAAGGAAAAATGATAATCATCCCAGTCTTCTTCAAAGTAACACCAGAGGAGATTAAAAGACAGAAGGGAGTGATCGGTGCTAGCCTATACGACGTTACTAAAGGTGACCGACCTAATATACCGAAATGGAAGAAAGCTTTGACGTCTGTTACAAATACGATCGGCATAAAATTCGCCGACTGTAGGTAAGAAAAGAAGATGATATAATGGTATCATGTGGTAAGTTTGATTAATGGTCATAACTCAAAAATATTACCAATCATGATTTATTTTTTATTTTTTTCCAGTTAGAATGTGCACGGTATGGTTGAGTTAGAATTTTGATGTATCTCTTTTGTAAATTAGATAACTCAACTCAAGTTTCTACAATATGGAAAATGGCATGTATTAAAGTTTGATTTAACAGTTTAAAAAAAAAAAAAAAAAGAATCTTTTCACTTTTTTTAATTATTTTTTTTTTTATGTTTTTTTTTTTAATTCCACAGCAAAACATATCACATAATAATTTTTACATCAAACTTACCATTTTTTTTTTTTTTTAACTCAACTGTGATACCATATGTCACCAATCAAAACCATAAATATTTGAATATCTCATCTTGTTCTCTTATCCAAGATTCTAATTCCTCACTATGTTCGTATTGTAGGGATGAGGATGATCTCATTGAAAAGATTGTTATAGCGATCCAAAAACAGCTCACTGGTAACTCATATGCGAGTTCTGTATCTAGTGTCGTTAAGACCTCTCAACAACAGCCTAAAGAGATGCCTTGTTTCGAAGATGAAATGAATCGACGCCTTGAGCAATTGCAAGAAAAGATAGATGTTGATTTCGCGGAGACTCAAATTCTTGGCATTGTTGGAATGCCTGGGATTGGTAAAACAAATCTCGCGGAAAGGCTTTTCGAAAGGTCCCGCGGCAAGTTTACGTTCGCCAAGAATTTCCCGAGGATTCGCGAGAAGTCACAAGAGCATGGGAGTCACTGGCTGATGGACAACCTTCTGGATGGTCAAGAGGTAAATGGCCAGCCTAAAATGTTCTCATGCAAAATTCTCCTTGTTTTGGATGACGTGAGCCACAAGGACCAAGTAGATTTTTTACTCGGAAGTTTAGAGTCGATTAGGAGAGGAAGCAAGATTGTCATTACAACACGTGACAAGTCGTCGATCCAGGAGCTGGTTAAGGATAATACTTATCTTGTCCCTGGATTCAACGATGAAGATGCCTTGAAGCTCTTTAACTATCATGCCTTCAACGATAAAGTCTCTGCAAGCATAGAGAATTTCCCAAAGCTATCCAAGAAGTTTGTGGATTATGCTGGAGGCAATCCAAGAGCCCTCGAGGAACTCGGAAAGGAGCTTTGTGGGAAAAACGTGGCTCAATGGGACGACAGACTAGAAAAGCTGCCGCATTGTTGCAATAAGAAGATCCTAACCGAACTGAGAGCCAGTTATGACAAACTGGCTGATCAGCAGAAAGATGCGTTTCTTGACATAGCTTGTTTCTTCAGATCAGAGGAGGAAGATTACGTCAAGTGTTTGTTGGATGAGTCTGGTGGTGATGATGCTGTTAAAGATCTTGCTGAAAAGTTGTTGATCTGTATCTCGGCCGGCCGAATCGAGATGCACAATCTACTGTGTACATTTGGCAAGGAACTTGGTTCATCCAATGAAAATAAGTCCGGGGAAAGAATGTGGGATTATGCAGAAATTACTGACACTCTACAAGGGATTACCAGCAATCGGCAAATACAAAAGGTAACAGAAATCTCATCCCCTTCTTTTTTCTTTGTTTGCTTGTTTGAAATTTTGAATTGAATGTAAAATTTATTCAAAAAAAAAAAAAAACTATAGATCAGAGATTTAAAGATTACAAATCAAATAACTTCAAGTTGTTCTTGTGGCCAACTAAAACATCCTCATGTCTTTTGTCGCCCAAAGCATGGATCGAGTTAAGACGATTCTTCATATGTAGTCTTGTCTATAAGTTTTTGAAATGTATAGGGATTGAATGAGCTTCTTAATTAATGTTTTCGACAGTTTCTTTCTCTCAGCTTCGAAGTCCTTTTTTTTTTTATTCTTTTGATCCTTTGTTACTAGGGAACTAAAAAAGTGAGAGGAATTTTCCTAGACACGGAAAGAAAAGAAACGGGAATACCAGTAGGTGAGCACAGATTTACCGAAACGTTCAACCAGAAGAGTCTGCGATACCTCAAATTCTATGACTCTCGTCATCCTCAGAAATGTCAAGTAAATTTGCCGGACGGCCTTAAGTTCCCTTTTGAAGAGATTCGATATCTCCACTGGCAGAACTTCCCATTGGAGGAACTTCCATCTGACTTCATCCCACAGAATCTTATTGATCTCAGGCTGCCTTACAGTAAGATTAAACGTCTTTGGGAAGCAGTTGAGGACCTAAAGGTACGTGTCTTCATGTGCCCATCTTTTCTTTGCTTGCATTTGATTATCGTCTAGGTTGTTTCAATTCCAAATGTGTGCGTATACAATACGGTATTGTTAAAATATTTTACCCAATAGGGGAAAATTTAAATCCTAAATTTAAACTATGTAATAAATTTCTTTCGGGTAAATAAGTATTGTTTTACACAACACTGAACACTGTATTATCATTATTAGAAGAATAAACTTGTGATGGCACGTTGGAAAGAAAAAAATTAAAAGTGTAGTGAAAGATACTCTATAAGTTAATAATAATGTTGAGATTTTGATATTTTATTTTGGAAAAAAGTTTGTTAACTACACCAAAAATATGCTACGACATGCTCAAACATCCGAACAAATTTAATGTATGCATAGCTACACGAAATATGTGTTCCACATGACCACACTGATATTTTTATTAACTTATTCTACATCATTTTAATAAAATTGATACAAAATATCAGTTTTATTAAGTGATTTAAAAATATATATTTGTATCATTTATCAAAAAATATATAATTTAAATTATTATTATTTATATTTATGATGCTATTTAAGTATTGTAATACACTATTTTCTTTGTATTAATTGTATGATTGTGTAGTTGACCACATAACCATATTAATTGCATGCCGTGGCATATCTTTGTGTAACATACAGACTTTTTTCCTTTTATTAATTTATCGGTTTAACTAAAATAATTTTTTATTTATAAACAGTTGAAAAAAATAAATATGTTTTTTAAAATTTATAATTTTTCTACAATTTCATTCTAAATACTAGAGATAAGTTCTAGAAATATTTGGATTTAAACAAAAAACGACACTGTACTTATATTTTAGTATACTCTCATATTATATATTTTTCGTATAAAACTTATTTATGATAATTATTAATTTACGATATTATTGGAACCATGTTTTACATAGGAGTTTCTTATAATCTTATTGAATTATGTCATATTTTACACCGGTCCAACTTGAGACCAGTGAAATTTATTATATTATCAAATTTATTAATATATCTAGTATTAATTTATAGAGTTTCTACTGTATTTTTAAGATATTTATCCTTAATATTTATATTAATCTACAAAAGCCTACTTCATAATTTTGATTTTATATGAACTTTTAAGAAACTAGTGTGTTGTTGTCNGAAAAAAAAAAAAAAAAAAAACTTGTAGTGTGAAATGGAAAAAAACAAAAAATTGTCAAAAGACTCGAAACAGAGTCGTATGAGGAGAGTCTCTTCGGTGCCGATTTATCAAGTCCCTGAGCTAAAAGATTAATGGTAGCGATGGTCTTAATAAAACAATTTCATTATCTTATACTTAAAACATTTTTATAAACTATAAACGTAAATGATGTTTTACCACCGATTTTGATCTCCTAAGAATTTTAGGATGGTGGATCATTTGTTGACAAAAATAAAACCTATAATCGTAAACGAGGTGGTTAAGACTAGTTTCATCTGAGGGAAAACATGATATTATAACATCTAAACATAGAAGAACGCAAACGTAGGCCTACCAAGTTACAAGTACGATTAATCTGATTAGTGGTAACCGTGGTTGTTACAGGAACTGCCGCAGTTGAAGTGGGTCGATCTAAGTTATTCGGCTGCGTTGAATGATCTTTCAGCTTTGTCAAAGGCTTTTGATCTCCGAAGATTAGATCTTGAAGGCTGCAAGATTCTGGATAAGTTGCCGGAAGAGATGAACAATATGACTGGACTTGTTTTCTTGAATCTCAGAGGTTGCGTAATGCTCACGTCTCTACCTAAAAGCCTGAAACTGAAATCTCTCAAGACTCTCATCCTCAGTGGCTGCTCAAGCTTTAAAAACTTTGAGCTCATCTCTAAAAATCTTGAATTTCTACATTTAGACGGCACCGCAATCACGAATCTCCCTGAAACCATCCGAAGCTGCCAGAAACTCGTGTTGTTGAATTTGAAAAACTGCATAACGTTGGTGTCTCTTCCGGACTGCCTCTACAAGCTAAAGTCTCTCGAACAACTGATACTCTCTGGTTGTTCAAAGCTTGAGCAGTTTCCTGAAATCAAGGAGAACATGGAAAGTCTGCAGATTTTACTTCTTGATGGTACCGTGTTACAGTGCGGTAACTTGAGTGACCAAAAAGTTAAGCCAGTCCGGATGAATAGCCTTTTGATGTTGCGGCGTCTCTGCTTAAGCGGCAATGACACGATCGACAGCCTGCAATCTAGCATTACTCAACTAAATCATTTGAAATGGTTGGACTTGAGGTATTGCGAGAATCTTAAGTCTCTTTTGAAGCTTCCACCGAATCTTGAGTACTTGAATGCACACGCTTGCGAGTCGCTGAAGACAGTAGCGAGTCCTCTAGCAAATCTTATGCTAACGGAGCAGGTCTCTTCCTCATTCATCTTCACCAACTGTGAAAAATTGGAGCACAGCGCAAAGAATGACATTATACGGTATGCTCACAATAGAAGCCGGCTCTTGTCAGATGCATTGAATCGCCACAATAAGGTATTAAGCTTCCTCTGTTTCTTGAAGATGCATGTTTTAAAATTTTATTTTCCTTTTACAGAGATGAAAGTTTTTCAGTATAAAATTAATGTTTCATTTTATAATTTAGCCCATACCAATTAAATTTAATATTCTCTCTGTTCCTTTTTTGTTTTGTTTTGTTTTTGACCTATTGCTTTATATGTTTAGTTTCAGTTAACTTAATATCCTCATTTTAACCATTTTTTTATATTATGGAACAGAGTGAGTAGAATGTAAATCTTAATTAAAATCAATAAATTCATTTAATGGAATGAGATTAGATGTGGTATTATTTTTGTGTGTGAAAATATCAAAACATACTATTTGAAAAAATAATTATCTTTAGTTCAAAATGCAGGGTCTTCCTTTTGAAAATTTGGTTGCCACTTGCTTCCCTGGAAGTGAAGTTCCTGTGTGGTTCAATCACAGAGCTTCTGGAGCAGTGTTAGAGCCACAGCTGCTTCCAAGTGACAATGCGTGTGTTGGTATAGCTTTATGTGCTGTTGTCTCGTTTCAAGACTACAAAATCCAAAACAACAACTTCATGGTGAAATGCACGTGTGAGTTCGACAATGTCGAGACGTCTTCTAGCATTTTTAACTTCCATATCGGAGATTTATCTGTGAAAAAAGACAAACAACGCACGGTTAAGTCTACTCACGTTTTCATTGGCTTCACAAGCTGGTGTCAAGAACTGGGCCTTAAGAAGGGTTGTGTTCCTACTAAAGCTTCCATTTCATTTGAAGTTACAGATGGTACTCCTGAGGCTGCAAAATGCAAGGTACTCAAGTGCGGTTTTAGTCTGGTTTGTGAATCTGATAATGGGTCTTGGGTTGCAGACGCTGGTGCAGACCATGCAAGTTCAATGTCTAATGAATCTGATGACGATTCTTCGAACGAAAACGTTGATGAAACCTCAGTGGTTGGTGATTCTTCTGATGCAAACGTTGTTCCAGTATCAGTGGCAGGGGAAGTTAGACGTGAAAGTAGATTACTGCGTCTCCTGATAAGAGGATGGCATTTTATTTTGTCCCCATTCTTTTCTTCATCTGGTTCTGCGTCCACATTCGACACCTAGATTCAACATCAGGATGTTGTTCATTTCTTAAACTAGTCTCCGGATGTATCTAGATGCAAGTGAAGTTGTTTGTTTAAGAATTTAAGAATATCTGAATGCATTCTTGTATCAAATAATTGGTTAAATTTGGCATGTTTTTAAGCTAGACATCTTTTAGTTTAATAAGATTCACACGATATGAATAGTATCAATGCCAAACCAAATTCATAGACATTTGAGTTACCACACATCAAATTTTAATGGATCCCATAAGTTGCTGCTATAAGTTTGAGCAAGCATTAGATATAGTATACTATACGTTTGCTACTCCTGCAATCACAATAGCTTTGTATTCCACAAAAACAAAAACAGAATAAAAGTTCACAATCAAAATCGAATCAAAGGCAAGACCAGTAATACTAGCTTCTTCTAATCTCTTGCCTAATAAGCAGAGGTAAAACATTGAATTACAGTACATATATCCATGATAATCTCCTCCAATGTTTCAACTTTGATATTCATCACAAGTCCTTCTCTAGTGCCAAAANAAAAAAAAAAAAAAAAAAAAACATAGCCGATTCAGACTTCAACAGTAAATGTTTGTTCAATCATCAATACTTACACGTGTTCTCTTGCTGCTTCTAGTCTCCTCTGCATTACTCTCTCCCGCACCGTCGCGATATTCATTTTCAGATCTTTTACCACAACTGTTCACAGATGAAGAGACCTCCTCCAAGAGTTGTACACCACATTCTTTTATCTTCATCAATTCCTTCCTGTGGTCAAGGCAAAAAAACTCAAACTGCAGATTGCTGTAGTCCAGCTCAGCTGGTGAATCATCCGGAGAAAACTCGCAGTTGAATACGATGAGATGATCCCTGGTAGAGGGAGTGTTGGTTAAACAACCAAAATCTATCTTATCGGTTCCACCTTTGACGGCCCAAATCACCCCAAAGTAAAACCAATTAGATCTTGATTCAACCATGATGCAAGCCTTAAAACTTGGGAATTTCTTGGAAAGAGAGCTCTCAGGTAAAGAAACCTTTAGGAAACTCCCATCAGTTCGATGAGTGAACTGTGCAGGAATTTCTCCACCGGGTAAGATAGCATACGCGCAGCCTGATTGTAAGATGAGATCTCTCGCCTGCTGATTCAGTTTGAAGCAGTTAATAAACTGGAGAGCCGCGTGTGGGTAACGAAAGGAGCCATGTAAGTTCTCAAGTGATTCACAATTATTTGCCGTTAACATGGAGAGCGATGCAGGAAGCTTTGGCAGTGACTGAAGTTTTTTGCAGTTATTCAAGATAAGATCTTTTGGTTGAATGGAAGTCCATGTGTCTGGAAGTCTCTCAAAACCGTTATTAGACATGTTTACTCTCAGGAGAGATGCAGAGGTCTCCTCAGGATGGTTCTCCCAGCTATCTTCAGTCAGTGCCTCACATTCTGAAAAGTCTACCTCCACGAGAAGTTTCAGTTTGGATATGTTTGGGGAGATCTTTTTCAACTTGTTGCAACCATTCATCGATAGGTAAGAGAGCCTAGAGAGATTCTCGATCCACCAAGGAACTTCCTCTATCGCTGTTCCATCAAGATAGAGATCTGAAATGTTCCTCGAAATTTCTGGAAAACTTTTCAACTCTGAGCATCCCTTGAGATTGAGGCAGTAGAGAGATTCCAAGTTGATGTCGGTTGGAAGAGCCTCAAGTTCTGTGCAACCTTCCATGTCCAAGTCCCTCAAGTCATGGAGATTCCTAATAGAGGAAGGAAGCATCGTCAAACTCGAGCAACCGCCAAGATTCAGTTTCTCAAGAGTGGTGGCGTATGAAAGATCAGAGATTTCTCTTAAGTGTAAGGAACCACGTAGACTCATACACTTGAGACGTCCAAGTGGCTGAAAAAAAAAAGGTACAGACAGACATCAGAATCTTGCCGACAAAAAATATTAATTTACCAACTTCTGCTAATATCAATGTTGTCTAACGTTTACTAGATTTCCACATTCGAACCTCACCGTTAACTTTATCACAGCAATGGAAAGATGAACTACAAGAGAGAATATGATGCACCGACACAACTTTTACTTTTGGCGGTAACATTTAATCTCATCAATACGTACCTGAATTCCACTCCACAGCATCTCAAGCTTGCTAGCCTCCATTACAAGTTCAACGAGATTTTCTGGACAGAAGTTAGGAGGCATGCATCTCATTGGGAATGCTTCCCAATGCAGTAATCTGAGTTTACGGGACAGATAATCAAGGCCATCAGGTAAGTGAACCTTAACTTCTTTATTCCACAAGTTTGTGTAGAATTTCAGGAACATGAGATTTCTCATTCCGTTGAACCCTCTCTCACTTATATGAAGCTCACTGATTTCTGACATGTCCAACGATATCCCTAAAACACTTTCAGTACCCTGAAAAACCAAATCATGAAAAAACTGGTTATCTCAACAAAGACTGTGTTCGTTAGTAACCAAATGAAATGCTTCTCTAAAACTTACGGTGTTATTCACAAGTACATCACAAATGTCCAGAGAATCGACCAAAAACCGACGTCCTCCAGGCTCATCACTGGACTCCAGACGGACGATATCTCTGCCAAAGTTTTGTTGCCAACGGTCCATGGTAATATTTCCATGTTCTGTTATATGTATGAGAGACTTCTCAGCTAGGCTTGTAAGCCCAAGCACAACATTCAAGTCACTGTCTGCAAGTAATTGTGTCACAGCTTCAACCGTATCATAATTAAACAAACACGCGATGTGAAGAAATATGAATTTGTCATGATCCTCCAATCTATCATATCCGACTCTTAATATTTTCTCTATTTCTCCGTAAAGATTATCGCTGATCCGAGGCAATATATCCATCCATTCCTTTTTGTCTCTCCCTCTCAGAGATGAACCCAAAACTTTGAGACCCAAAGGAAGATTACCGACAGTTTCTGCAACTTTGTTGGCGAGTTCCGTGAAACCATCAGGTGGATGGTTTTGCCCGAAAGCAGATCGGCAGAACATCCGAAGAGCTTTCTTCTTAGATGGTAATTTCACCTTGTAAACGTTGTCAATTCCATGAGACTTCAAAAGACCTTTATCTTTTGTTATAACAATAATTCTGCTTCCTGAACCAAACCATCGAGTTTGTCCTACCAAGGCATCCAGCACCCGTAGATCATCCACATCATCCAGAATGATAAGAACTTTCTGGTCCTTTAGCCTCGCTTCTACCACACCTAAGTGATCTATCCTTATATCCTTTTGGCCTAAAATTTTGGATAGAAATAGTGTTTGGAAATGCAACTTCACGCCATAGTCATCCAAGTTGGTTCTCGTATAATCATTCGAAATAACTATGAAAGCACCTCGTTGGAATTTCGAAGAGAGGTCACTAAATAAAGCTCTTGCGATGGTAGTCTTACCAATTCCAGCGGGACCCCAAATTCCTACCATCATCACTTCCTCAGATTCCAAGCACAACAGCGACTTCATTGTTGCAATATGACTTTCGATTCCAACCAGATCACGAAAATCAATTGAGGGTGTACAATTCAGTGTGTCTGCAACGTCATTGACGATTTTCTCGATCATTTCTGCTTCATTATCCCTATAAAGGAGAAAGACATTAGCTCATATACGGAAATTTCCAAAAGTGAAATTCATTATCGCAGAAATTAATTTGGTATTATCAGTCTTTAAGTTCAACACAGCATTGTTTCATCAAGATATGAGAACGATTTGTGGTTGTATTATTATTTTTTCTTTTATGAAATCTCTCAATTCAGACAATAGATTTGTTTCATACTCAAGAAAAGCAACTAATAATGATCCAAAATAGCATACCACTGTTGAGAATAGAATCCAGAAAGGGTTGCTATGTGGGTCAAAGCCTGGCGCCATCGTTGTACTTGTTTCACATCCTCTGTTTTCCTATTACAAGTCTCACTGAAACGCATTCCAAATTCTCCCGTCTGTTTACGGACATCCGAAGGTTCCACATTGTAGAAAATTGGTATCAATTTTTGACCCAACTCTTCCTTGCACTTTGTGATCTCCTCCAACTCGTTCAGGAGCCAGGTTGAAGAGGCATATTTTTCCGAGATCATGACAATCGAGATCCTTGATTCTCTCATTTCTTGTGTATGAAGAGCGTTGGCTGGCTGTCTTACGCCCATCTCATTGTCTACGAATGTAATGATTGACTTACGGTTAAGCACCTTAAGAAAGTGGCTGAGGAATGATTTGCGAACGTCCTGGCCGCAGAAGCTCATGTAAACATGGTATCTCCAGTTATGAGACGAATACGAGGCCAAAGGAAACGGAGAAAGAGGAGGTAACACTTCATCATGTTCAGTTAGACTCTGACGCCTGACTCCTAATGTCTTCTCGATTCCTTCAGGCGAACTATTTCTGAGCCGAGGTAACATCTTCATCCACTCCTCCTTGTTTTTCCCCCGCAAAGACAAACCCATAACATTCAGAGCCAGAGGAAGATTACCAGCCAACTTCACAACTTCACCTGCAAGTTCCACGTAACCATTGGGCGGAGAGTTTTGCCTGAAAGCAGATCGGCAAAACATCTGAAGAGCTTGCTTTTTAGATGGAAAACCCACCTCGTAAATATAGTTGATCCCATGAGATTTCAGAAGTCGCTTATCTTTTGTGACCACTACAATTCTGCTCCATGAACCAAACCATCGAGTTTTCCCTACCAAGGCATCTAATATCACTAGATTACTTGCATCATCCAGAATGATAAGTACTTTTTGGTCCTTTAGCCTTTCTTCCACCATACCTAAATGATGTCCCTTTACGTACTTCTGGCCTAGAAATTCAGATAGAAATTGTGTTTGCAAATGCAACTTTGTGCCATAGTCATCCAGGTTGGATCTCCTAGAATTCTCAAAATTCTTATCTGCAAAAGCCTGATCGACAAAAATGCTTCGTTGGAACTGACGAGCCAGCCGGTTGAATAGAGCTCTTGCGATGGCACTCTTGCCAATTCCTGAAGGACCCCAAATCCCAACCATTCTTACTTCCTCCGATTCCAAGCACAATAGTGACATCATGTTTGAGATATGATCTTCGATTCCCACGAAGTCGCCAAGGTCCTTTGATATGGTGATATTTAGTACGTCTGAAATAGCATCAGTGACTGTTGCTATCATGTCTGCTTCGGAACCCCTGATAAAGAAAAAGATCATTGCGCATACTTGAAAAGAAAATTATAAATAGTCATGTTTCCAATTTATCACACACCACCATGAATATTGTCTCTTTAGTTGTTAATTTTAACATAACGTTGATTCATTCAGGCGTGAGAAAGATTTGTAGTTGTATAGTATTAGTCTTTTCATAAACAATCACAACTTAGGCAAACTATATGCGAGATTCAAGTTAAAGCAACTAATAATGACTCAATATGGCGTACCAGGTTGGAGTATGGTATCCATAAATTGTTGATATGTCGTACAACGCTCGAAAATATCGCTGTTTCACATCCTCTGTTTTGTTCTCACAAACTTTTTGGAATGCCAATCCAAATTCTCCTGCCTGTTTCCGTACATCTGAAGGATCCACATTGTAGAAAATCGGTATCACTCTTTGGCCCGTATTTTCCCTGCAGCTCATGATCTCCACCAACTCGTCTAGGAGCCAAGTCGAAGAAGAATAGCTATTTGAGAGCACAACGACCGAGATCTTCGACTCTCTTATCGCCCGTAGAATCGAAGGGCCAATCTCTTGGCCACGGTCTATCTCAGTGTCTTTGAATACATTGACTGATTTCCGTTTGAGTGATGCAAGAAAGTGGCTGAGGAATTTCTTGCGGACGTCTTGCCCACAGAAGCTTGGGAAAACATCATATGTCCAATTGGGTGACGAAGAAGAAGCCACACAGACCTTTTCAGCGTCTTGGGTCAAATCTTTCGAGCTATCAGGTTGCATGGATCCTCTATCCAGAATTTCTTTGCCAAATTTCCGTAGCAAAGAATGCATCACTATTTCCCCGTTGGATGATAGATGTATGAGAGACCTATTGGCTAAGACCTTAATTCCTGAACTAACGCCGAAGTCAATACTAGAAGTAAGCGGTGCCACCACATCAGCATCCTCATCATTGAACAAACACGCTATGTACAGAAATAAAGCTTTATCAATCTCGTGTAAACCATCATACCTGAATCTCAATACTTCTTCGACTTCATTACTAGAAAAATTCAGTGGATCCGAGGATAAAACTGGTGAACTCATTTTAAGACTTGTATTGGTAGTTGCAGCAGTAATCACATAGACTCCACATCTTTTCACTGTGCAACTATCATCTAGACGCTTCTTCGGCTTGCTGACAGGAAAGAATTCAAATACAACTAAATCAGCCAAGATATCATCAGCAGTACTTGGACGCATTTTGACATCACAGAAGACAAATATATGATCCTTTTGAAGTTTTTCGATATCTTCTCCTGGAGCCCAATAATGAAAAGTTTCTTCTACCCTATGAGAGTGACCTTTCTTGTTTTTCCATCTGCAAACACAACTAATGCCAAAACCGGTGGCATCGAAGAAATCCTCTGCAAATGCAACTTCCACTAGAATAGTAAAGCCCACAAGCGTGCTCCTCAGAGAAGAAGTTAGTCGTGTCATTACGGAAGATCCTGGTTGCAGATCAAGAGTGGAATTTTGATTCGCATGTGAGGGCACACAGAAGCTGAAAGCCAAGGAATTGTTTAGTTCCTGTCCCAGGTCAGATACGACATGAGAGGATGTGGATGGGTGCGCATATTAGGCACTGATATTACATACATATATATATATAGAGAGAGAGAGTATTACCTGCTGACGCTGTCTTGGCATGTGTTTTACATTAGCCACCGCTTTCACTAAAATATCCTTGACCACTTGTGGAGATAGATCAAAACAATTACTCAACGTGTAATGCACAGGAAGCTGCTTGGAGTCCACACTAATCGACTTCAGGGAGACACAACCATGTGCATTCAAGAGTTCTAGACTTTGAGGAAGTTGTGGCACTTCTTTTACCGCAGTGCCAACAAGATATAACTCTTTCAAGTTCCGAGGGAAACCCTGAATAGTCTCGAGCTTTGAGCAACCAGACAGATCAAGAACTTTGAGAAATTCTAAATTAAACATGTTTGGCAGGCTTTCCAAACGATAACAACCTTTCAACTCCAAGCAAATAAGCTTGTCCACATCTGGGCTAGAAGAGCTTGATTTCACAAGACTTGTTAAACGCTCAAGTTTTAAGGCATCTGAAAGATCCGATAATTCTGCTAGAAAGTTAACAAGCTCTCCGCCGTTGGTCTTAACAATGGAAAAGGATAATTTTCTTATGCCTGTACCCTGGAGATTCAATGTCTCAATATTTCGTGGAACCTCAGGGAAAGTTTGGATCTCTCTGCAGCCTGAGAGATTTACAACTCGAAGATGCAGCAATTGACCAGTGGGTGGGAAAGTCTGCAGTTTTGTACAACCTTGGAGATCGATTCTCTCGAGATTTGGAGCCTTTATAAGATCATCAATATCAACCAGCTGCGTGGAATGACAAAGTTTGATCGTTTTTAGCATCTCCAGGTTCTGAGAAAAAAATGCCAAAGAAATTAAGAAAACAATCCAATCAAGTATTGATAAGGGTGAAAGAGGCATATCAGAGTTTGCTTACCTTGGTTCCACCCCAAAGTTTCTTAAGTTGACTGTACGGCATGTTGATTTCAACAAGGTGCCTAGGATCAAAATTTGGAGGAAAAGATTGCAGAGGATAGTTCTCCCAATGGAGGAGTCTTAGCTCATTAGGAAGAGACTGGAGAACGCCTTTGGGGAAACTGATTACAGGATGGATTTCAGGATTAGAACAGTAAATCTTCAGCAACCTAAGGTTCAACATATTCTCAAAGGCAGCAGGATTGACATCAAAATTTATGTTTGATGTGTCCAGAAATATGCCTTCGATCTCTTCAGTGCCCTGAAAAAAATATGGGAAGTAGATATATTAGGACGTTGGCTCATAAAGTAGGTAAAATGTAAAACTATAAAATATAACAGACCTGAACACATTTGACAGTTGTTTTGGGTTCCCCATTTTCTGTGTGTCCATTATCTTCTAAAAAATATCTGATGGTCCGAGGTTCCCATAGTCTGCTGCGCGTCTCCATTTGTACCGTTTCTCCTTTCACTATTACTTCTCGGACAAGATCCTGGATCAAATTATGCATTCGGACTTGGTTTTCTGAAACAGTAACCAAACACTTCTCAACAAGAACATCGATTCCAACTCGTGGAAAGAAACCACAACCCTCAAGTAGCTGCATCACATAGTCGACATTTTCTCCCTGGAAGAAACAAGCTATGTCCAGGAAAATGTTCTTTTCGCTGTCGTTGAGTGCGTCATAGCTGCTCTTGATTGCATCAACAAACTTCAATGGAGGACGTTTCTTCAGTTCGAGGAACGCAGTCTCCATCTCTACCAGAGTTTTCTTACCATTCAGCTCTTCGCCATAAATGCTGAGAGCTAACGGGTTTCCATTGGCATATTTTATAACTTCCATTACCAGCTCCTGGAGATTTTGTTCTCCCGTATCGTTTATAGATGCACACAGCATGAAGAGTTGAAGAGCATCTTTCTCATTTAAACCCTGAACCTCGTATATCTGATTGATTCTGCAAAGGCGAAACACCTGTTTATCACTGGAGGTTATGACGATCAGGCTTTCGGGACCGAACCAGCCATACTCTTCGAGAAAAGACTCTGCGACCAGAGGATTGCGCACGTCATCAAGAACAACAAGAACTCTCTTATTGTTCAATTTGTCTCTACGCAACCTCAGTCTCGTACTGGTACCGCTATTTCCAGGCTGGTCTTTCATTAACTGTTGCACCAAAATACGATGTACTCTGTTCTCACGAGTAGCTTTATCATAGTCTTGGATGAAACAACAAGCATCGAATCCACCAGACACTTGATCAAAGACCGCTTTAGCAAGTGTTGTCTTGCCTATGCCAGTCATACCCCAGATTCCAACACAGCGGATGCCCAACGGTTGCTTGTTAATCATGTTTTCTATCTCCAAAAGCTTCGAGCAGATTCCGATTCGTCCCACAAATAAAAGCTTCTCATTCACATTTTTGACAATCTCATCTACGAGTTGGGAGTCACTGCACTCCTTCCTGCGCCAACAATAAAAAAGAATTGTACTTCAAGGGAACATTACACAGTGAAATGTTCAATTTGAGGAAACGGAATGATTATCTTAGACAGTGAAATGGATTCAGATTTTGAGCTTATATAATCACAGAGTAACTCGTTTAAGACGTGCAATTAACATAACTTGTATCTCTTCCTCACAAGTGAAAGCCTAATGGAAACGATGTAATTGCGAAGGAGACGAAGATAAAGGTCAATACCTGGATTGGTAGACTGGTGATAAGCCTCTCAATTCCAACGCGCTTAGCCATTCACCCACCATGTAATGGACTGTCGCCGTACAAAACTGGAACAACCACCTGGTCGTCGTTCTTCTGGCACTTGAGAACCTCCACGAGCTTTGCCTTACGGTTTCCGGGGAAAACCATCACAGAAACCCTAGCTCTCCCGACCTTTTCCTGCGCCTCCTTGGAAAGCAGATCGTCGGTATCGATGAATACAGATATGCCACATCGCCGGAGAGCGTCGGAGAGGTGGCTGACAAAAGAGTACCGTACTTCCTCTACACAGCTGATGCAGACGAATTGCTCGGGGTTTTTGCAATCCGTCATGGAATCCTACCTCCGAAAACTTATCTGAGCACTTGGATTCTACTCGAAATTAACTCTCGAGTATGATTATGGTCGCCGATATCTTTCACGGGCAGAGTTGTTGGCTCTCGGATCTCCCATTGTCAATCATTCAAAGGTCCTCTCCTGCGCTCGCTCGCTTCCAAATTTTATTCAAATTACTGTTTTCCCACTTGATCCACTTGTACTTTGTCTTTGATAATAATAACTAAACTAGCTGGTCAAGCAGAGCAGTCGTTCAAAGAAAAAGGAAATTGGTTTCCATGGCGGCTTCCTCCTCTTCCACAGTACCACCGCAACATCAAGTCTTCATCAATTTCCGGGGAGAAGATCTACGCCATGGATTCGTCAGCCATCTCGTCGCTGGCTTGAAAAGGAGTGAGATCAATTTCTTCATCGACGACTTAGAAGACAGAGGCGAACCTTTAGATACCCTCTTAAAGAGGATAGAAAGTTCGAGGATCGCTCTGGCTGTCTTCTCCGAGAATTACACCAATTCAAACTGGTGCTTGAAAGAGTTAGACAAGATCAAGGAGTGCATGGACCAAGGCATTCTGGTGGTGATTCCCATCTTCTACAAGGTGGACCCATCCACCGTTCGAAATCTGAAAGGAGATTTCGGTGATAAATTGTGGATTCTGGCTAAAGGTGATGAGAAGAAGAAGAAGAGGTGGGATGAAGTTTTGAATTCGATTCCTAATCTATTCGGCATCACTGTCGACGATAAAAGGTACCTTTTTTTCGCAATCTTTCTCCATGGGAGCCTTTGAGGAAATTCATCATCTTGAATAGTTGTTTTCCTCGCTCAATATTTCAGCGACGAATGCCAAAAAATTAATGATATTGTCAAGGCGGTTAAGAGAGTCCTGCTCAAAATCTCATGTATGGTGGTGGGTAGCCAAAACGTGCTTGTTGATTCTTTAGAAGGTAGCGATTCTACTAAAACTCTCGCAGGAGGCGAAAAGCATCAGACTTTTGGAATGGAACAACGCCTCAAGGAGTTGGAAGATAAGTTGGATTGTGATAAACACAAAGGAACTCGTATCATTGGAGTTGTTGGTATGCCCGGGATCGGCAAAACCACTCTCATGAAAGAGCTCTTTACCAAGTGGCAGCGTAAGTTTATGAGGCACGCGCTAGTCGATAAAATCCGTGTAAAGTCAAAGGACTCGGAGGTTTCCTTGCCCACATTGCTTGTAGAAGAGTTGCTTTCATTGGAAGATCAGCATCATCACACAGACAATGGTGAGGACCCATTCGAAATGTACAAGGATCGACTGCTCGAACGCAAAGTCTTTGTCATTCTGGACGAGGTTAGTAAAAAGGAACAGATCGATGCTCTTCTCGGTAGACGTGACTGGATTCATGAAGGAAGCAGGGTTGTCATTGCAACAAGTGACATGTCATTAACAAATGGTGTGGCTGACGATACTTACACTGTCCAAAGTTTGGACCACAGAGACAGCCTGCAACTCTTTCACTATCATGCCTTTAGTGACGATGATCAAGCAAATCCTCGAAAGGAAGAGTTCATGAAGCTGTCAGAAAAGGCTATAAATTACGCAAGAGGCCATCCGCTAGCTCTCAAAATGTTGGGTGTGGAGCTTCACAAGCAAAGTGTGGATCATTGGAAATCGAAACTGGAGATACTCGCACAGAGTCCGAGCCCTGGTATTGGAAGTGTCTTCAAAATGAGTTATGATGAACTGAGTTCAGAGCTGAAAGATGCATTTCTCGACATAGCCTGTTTCAGATCCCAGGACAAGGATTATGTAGAAAGTTTACTGGCTCCACCTTCACCTTCACCTTCACCTGACCCCGGATCTGCTGAAGCATTGAGCGCGGTAAAAGCTCTCTCGGATAAATTCTTGATTAATACTTCTGACGGCCGAGTGGAGATGCATGATCTACTGTATAGTTTTTCAAGGGAACTTGATCTTAAAGGATCCACTCAAGGTGGTAACAGAAATAGGAGGCTATGGCTCCTTAAAGACATAATCAAGGGAGGCGAAATTAATGTACTGCAAAATAAAATGGTGAGACCAGAAGCTCCTCTACACACTTTACTAGTAAAAGCTTACATTTTCTTTTTGTGTTCTTTCTCTTTGCTCATGCCGTGTTTGTTATTGGTTATTAGAAACCTGCCAGTGTCAGAGGTATATTCCTAGACTTGTCTGAAGTAAAAGGTGAGACGAAATTGGACTGCGACCACTTCAAAAGAATGGGTAATCTGCGGTATCTCAAGTTCTACAACTCTCACTGTCCTCAGGAATGTAAAACCAACAATAGGATCAACATTCCTGATGAACTTAAGCTACCATTGGAAGAGGTTCGATGCCTCCATTGGCTGAAATGCCCATTGAAGAAACTTCCAAACGATTTTAACCCGGTCAATCTTGTTGACCTTAACCTATCCTACAGCGAGATTAAACAACTTTGGGAGGGTGACAAGGTGTGTATCTGAATACATCTGTTGATAGCTTTTGTGAATGGTTAAATTAACCTGGATAGCTTTTTATTTACTGGTGGCTAAAACGTTTTTTCTTTTGTCACAGGATATATCTTTCTTAAAGTGGGTCGATCTCAATCACTCCACTGAGCTGTGCAGCTTGTCAGGGTTATCAAAGGCTGAAAATCTTCAAAGATTGAACCTTGAAGGCTGCACAGCACTGAAAACGTTGCCACGTGGTATGAAGAAAATGAAAAGGCTTGCTTATCTAAATCTGAAGGGGTGCACGAGTCTTGAATCTCTGCCAGAGATGAGTTTAACATATCTGAAAACTCTTACTCTCAGCGGCTGCTCAAATTTGAAGGAATTTCCGTTGATCTCGGAGAATATAGAAACTCTATACTTAGATGGTACAGCAATAAGTGAGCTTCCTACAAACATGGAGAAGCTCCAGAGACTTGTCGTACTGAATATGAAAAACTGCAAAATGCTGGTGGAAATTCCAGACCGGGTTGGTGAGCTCAAAGCTCTTCAAGAACTTATACTCTCTGATTGTTTAAATCTCATGTATTTCCCAGAAATCAACGTGAGCTCTTTAAACATTTTACTTTTGGATGGGACAGCCATAGAAGTGATGCCACAATTACCCTCGCTGCAGTATTTGTGCTTAAGCAGAAATGATAAGATCCGCTCCCTTCCTGCCGGCATCAGTCAGCTCTCTCAACTAAAATGGCTGGACTTGAAGTTCTGTAAGAGTCTTACATCCGTGCCAGAGCTTCCACCAAATCTTCAGTGCTTAGATGCACACGGTTGTAGTTCGCTGAAGACAGTTTCGAAGCCTCTGGCCCGTATCATGCCAACTGAGCAGAACCATTCCACTTTCATTTTCACCGATTGTGAGAACCTGGAACAAGCTGCAAAGGAGGAAATCACCTCGTATGCTCAAAGAAAATGCCAGCTGCTGTCATATGCTCGTAAACGCTACAATGGGGTCTCTCTCTCTCTCTCTCTCTCTATCTCTATGTCGCTCTCCCAAATTCAAAGAAACTATGGATTTTTTATGATGTCCTTATTTGTACTCTGCAGGGTCTTGTTTCAGAGGCTTTGTTCAGCACTTGCTTTCCCGGATGTGAAGTGCCTTCGTGGTTTAGCCATGAAACTGTTGGATCAAAGCTAGAAGTAAAACTCCTCCCACATTGGCATGACAAGAGGCTTGCCGGAATAGCTCTATGTGCTGTAGTATCAATTCTTGACTGCCAAGATCAGATCAGCCGCTTATCAGTGACATGCACCTTCAAAGTAAATGTTGAAGACAAGTCTTGGGTCTCATTTACTTGCCCAGTAGGAAGTTGGATCAGACAGGGAGACGGAAAATACAAGAGTAAATCAGACCATGTCTTTATTGGCTACACCAGTTGCCCATATACTATAAAGTGTCCTGAAGACGAGAGTTCTGATAAATGCAATTCAACTGAAGCCTCGCTTGAGTTTACCGTGACAGGCGGTACAAATGAGAAAGGAAAACTCAAGGTGTTGAAGTGCGGTTTAGGTTTGGTGTACGCAAAGGATAAAAACAAAAACAGTTCTCATGAAGCAAAATATGATATGCCCATCGAAGTGAGTTTTCAAGAAACTTCAAAAGGGGTTGATGGAGGAGCAAAGAAAAAGAAAAAAAAGAGAGGTGATGATGGACGGCAAAAGAAGAAGCAAAAATCAAGAGTGAATGATACTATCCCGTGTCAATCAAACTGTGATGCAAGTGCAACTCCAAGAAGGAAAGATAAATTCAGTGGTCAGGCACATGGTTGAGAATCTTCAAGGTGGAGATGAATCTGTTCCAGGCGAAGCAAATTCTTACAAAAGACTCCATGACTTGATGAAGAAAATCCAGCATGAGTAAAGATGTGATATAACTCAAAGAACTGGCAATTTCAGAAGATAAACAAATTAATGGTACGGTGTATCGCCTGAGAGAGATGCATATGGCATTTGGTGATTCAACTCGTTCACTGAACCCTGTTGCATCTTCATAGTAAGCAGGACTTAGATCAGAGCGTACCTAGATTCCAGAGTCTCAGTGACCTATCAGCCATCATTTTAAACCTGCTTTGGAGTTGGTGTTCACGAGACCCTGTCAAGTTACAGAGTAGTAAGGTAATCTTTTAATAGAATCCTTATGTTGTTGTGTCTAGTTCAAGTTAATTTTCGGTTATCGTTTCGTTTATCTTTCGGGTGTGACCCTTAGTATTTAAGCTCTCTGTAAGACTCTTTTTTACGGTGGAACGAAGAAAATCTCTTTCACAATTCTCTCTCCATTGATAACCTGAAATTACTATCTTTCGAGCCCTGCTGTTTTCGTTTGAGGTCTAGCTTGACTGTCACATTTCAGCTCTCAAGTCGTTGTACCAGGTAAGAATGATCCCTCTGTTTTTAGTTATTTTGGAGAGAATCTGGAGTTGGATTCATCGTTTTAACTATAGCTTCAGAGGGGTTTATGTTGTTACTAGAGGAACCCGTTCTTACGTGCAGTCTCTTCTTGTTCCCCTGCTCTTGATTTAGAGGGAAATATCCATTGAGGTACCTTCCTGAGAATGCTCATAATTTTTCGTTAGAAATTTATATACCTTCAAACAAAACACTCAGTTCTACAACCGTTATAATGACGTAACAATGTAGATTCGTTCCTTCAAAACATAAGAAAAAGACCAATCCCTCTCTGAAGCTTTTTGATTGTTGGCGTTTCTTGGATTTCTTTTGAGTAGTTAAGCCAGAGGAGTACAAATTCTTAGACAAAAAACCAAAAACAACTTTCTTAGAGCCAAGTGAGAGGCTGTGGAAGAATAGGACCAACGTAAAAACAAAGGTTCACATATAAACATTGAGTTACAACATCACATTCACAGATCCATCATCCATGTTAAATGTGTTCTTATTGATCAAACACTTAAACTTACTCTTTCTCAAATTTGAAGCCCTGCTTCTGAAGTTTCTGTCGATCTGAACCAGTATTGCATCCACTGATCTGTAACTTTGTCTATAAAGACGACGGTTTCTCTCAGCCAAGAGACCGCAGATAGTTGAGCACCATACCATTCGAGATAGGATTTTCTTGGCTTTGGATTCTTTGAGGTTTACCATCACATCCTCCCATATCTGCAGAGGAGAGATATGTATTCGATTGCTTATTGCAGTCCAAATTGACCAACAGAAGGTGCAATCAAAGTAGATATGAAATATGATTTTGTTTGCTGTTTGGAGAGTCTGGTTTTCATTGCAACCAGAGAGATGAAGAAACTAGCTGATCAGTCATTGGTGTGCTTTTCAAGCTTGTGCAATCTTGAAGATCAATCCGCTTAATGTCATGTGCTTTCGATATTTCTTCAATTTTAACTAGTTTCTTCAAGTGGCTAAGCTTGATTATCATCAAGCTTGAAAAGCTCTGAGAAAACAAAAAAAAAAAAAAANAAAAACCTTGAAAAAAAAAAAAAAAAAAAAAAAAAAAAAAAATTGGAAAGGGTAACAAGAAAATTTAGATGATTTTATAGATCATATATTTCATGTGAGGTTCTTAATATGTTTGTGCGGTGAAAAGTTTTGTGAGAAAAAGTAAAGAAAAATGATGAGTTTTGTAGTGATCTTTGACCTTATATCCTTCCCAAGGTTTGTTAAGCTAACAAATAAGCACATATTTTTGACCCAAATTTTTGAACCAGAAAACTTGTGATGAAGCTCAAGAAGTACCATTACAAACGTATCAAAGGATCAAGAAAAATAAAAGATGGAACTTTTCAGATGTTGTAACCGGGAGATCTGAGACACAATAAAAATGCACGATCTTTTGACTTTCACCAACACGACAATTAGCATCACTTGTTGGGTATTAGATATTGTGCAAACGCTAATTCGCTGGCCGGTTTTTAGAGCGACTTAAATCTTCTCATATTTACTTCATTACTCAGTTTCTCTTTCATGCAATGTAGCAGAGGACCATGGTCAGTAATTAGACACTGTAGGTTTGTTCGTGTTTTACAGGTCACAAACACGTACAAAAACTTGTAGTATAAAAAGGGATGCGAGAGTTTATAACACATCATTCTTCGTTGATTTGTTAAGACAGGTCCCAGAATTTTTAAGATTCATAATAGGAGTCGTATCAAAGCCAACCAGAGTCGAAAGCATTTGAGTTACCACATCAACATTTTGTAGAGATTATGACTTGCTATGAGATTCGAGCGATCTTTAGCTGTAAATGTTAACCACATCAGCAGTAACAGTAGCTTGTATTCCACAGAAACAAAAAGAAAGTTTTTACTTAACAAAGTTCACACAATCCAAACTTAATCGGACCAAAGCAAAACTAGCAATACTATCTTCCTTTAATGTCTTGTTATAGAAGAAGTAAAAACATTCAAGAACAGCACATAAATCCATGACAATCTCTGGTCTGTGTCATGCATTAGCATAATTTTCCTCCGGTGGTTTACCACTTAGAAATTCATCACGACTCATGAGTTCTTATGTAAAGCAGAAAACATCTTGATTTCTTCAATCATCATTTACTTTAGCTTTACCTTAAGCCTCTACACGCTTCATCGTATTCAACACTTTTCCCCAGATTCAGCTTCACGGTTGTTAAATTCTCATCTCTTCTATCATCATCACCGTACTCATTTGCTCTTTATCACTCTTTGCATCGCTTTGTTCTGCTACAGCTGGATCAATCTAGAAAGGTCTCCTGCAAAAAAAAAAAAAAATACAGTTGAGGAAGAGCAACATTAAGACAGCCATGGTACCTCAGCCACCTAGAAGATACGGAAGTATCTAGATGCTCCACCTAGACCAATCCAAATCTTAAAATTTAAAGTTGCGTATTCTAACCAGGAGGTTCTTGAGATTTGTTTAGTTATCTGCAGAAAGAGAAAAACAATTCTTAGCTCGAATAAAGTCGACATTGATAAAAAAGATAAAGAGACGAAAAATTTGTTCAATCATCAACGCTTGCTCATGCTTACACGTACCCACTTCCTGCTTCTACTTGCCTCTGCGTCGTTGTTTCCAGACTTGTCGCCGCCCTCAGTTTAAAAAAATTTCCTACTATCATCCAGAGATGGAGAAACCTCCAAGAGTTGTATACCACATTCTTTTATCTTTATGGTTTCCTTCTTGTGGTCAAGGCAAAAAAATTCAAACTGCACATCGGTATAGTTCAAGTCAGCTGGAAGATCATGGACTCCATCCGAAGAGAACTGGAAACCGAATATGATGAGATGATCTCCCTTAGAGTATATGTTTGTCGTACAACTAAAATATTTATTATCCTTTCCACCTCTGAAAAACCAAAGAACTCCAAAGTCAAACCAACAGACTCTTGATTCAACCACCATGCAAGCTTTAAAACTCAAGACTTTACTGGAAAGAGAGATCCGAGGTAAAGAGACGGTTAGGAAATTTCCATCAACTCGATGTGTGAAATACGCCGGAAGTTCTCCACCAGGTAAGATAGCATACGCACAGTCTGAATGTAGGATGAAGTCTCTCGCTTGGTGATTCAGTTTGAAGCAGTTAATAAACTGGAGAGCCATCTGTGGGTTGTTGAAGGAGCCATACAGACTCTCAAGTGATTCACAATAATTTGCCGTCAGAATGGAGAGCGATGCAGGGAGCTCTGGCAGTGACACGAGATTTCTGCAGTTACCAAGGTCAAGCTCTTTTGGTTGAATGGAAATCCACGTGTCTGGAAGTCTCTCAAAACTGTTATGAGAGAAGTGCAGATCTCCTCGGGATGATTCTGCCAGCTATCCTCAGTCAGTGCTTTGCATTCTGAAAAGTCTACCTCCACGAGAAGTTTCAGTTTAGATATGTTTGGGGAGATCTTCTTTAACCTTTTGCAACCAGTCATCGATAGGGTCGAGAGCCCAGAGATATTCTCGATCCACCAAGGAACTTCCTCTATCGCAGTTTCATCAAGATAGAGATCTGAAATGCTTCTTGAAATTTCTGGAAAACTTCTCAGCCGTGAGCATCCATTGAGATTAAGGTAATAGAGAGATTTCAAATTGCCGGGTGGAAGAACCTCGAGATGTATACAACGTTCCATGTCCAAGTCCTCCAGTTTATTGAGATGGTGAATAGAGGAAGGAAGCTCGCTCAAACTCGAGCAACCGCCAAGATCCAATGTCTTAAGATTGGTGGCGCAAGAAAGATTTGGGATTTCTCTCAAGTCTAAGGAACCCCGTAGATTTATACACTCAAGACTAAAAAGAGGCTGAAAAGAAAAGCAAGGTAAAAACAGACATCAGATTCTTGCCAACAGTAACATCAATTTCCAAACTTCTGCTAATATCATTCCTATCCTATCTTACGTTTACTAGATTCCAACATATGTATCTCATCTCATAATTTTCACTCCTTTGATGACATCAACATCAACATCATATTTTCTTGTACTAGAAAAAAATTTCATGCATCGACAGAACTTTTAATTTTTGGCGGTAATAAAAACTCAACATTTACCTGCATTTCACTCCACAGCGTTTCAAGCTTGCTAGCTTCCATTATGAGTTCAACGAGACACTTTGGAATAAACTTCGAAGGCATACACTTCATTGGGAAGCCCTCCCAGTGCAGTAATCTGAGTTTATGGGGCAGATAATCAAAGCCATGAGGCAAGCGTACCTTGACTTCTTTATCCCCCAATTTTTTTGTAGAATTTCAAGAACTGGAGATTTCTCATTCCATTGAACCCTCTCTCACTTATTAAAAGTTCCTTGTTTTCTGGCATTTCCAATAATATCCCTAAAACCTTTGTAGTTCCCTGAAAAAGATATCCCGAGAAAAACAGGTTAACCTTAACAAACACTTACATTTATTACTAACCAAATGACACGCTTAGTTTAAAACTTACAGTGTTTTTCTCAAACATATAACAAATATCGAGATAATCCACCAAAAATTGACGCTGAGTAATGTATTGTCTACGGACGATTTCTCTGCCCAACTGTTGTTGCAAATGGTGCATCGTAACATTTCCATTTTCTGATATATGTATGAGAGATCTCTCAGCTAAGATTCTAAGCCCATGCCCAACATCTCTCATGTGGCTTCTAAGCAAACGTGTGAGATATTCAACCGTACCATGATTAAAGAAACATGAGATGTGAAGAAATAAATCTTTTTCTCGAGCATGTAAACCGTGATACCCAAACCTTAATATGCTCTCAATTTCTCCATCCAAACTATTTCTGAGCCGAGGCAACGCACGCAACCACTCCTCTTTGAGCATCCCTCGCAAATAAGAGCCAAAAACTCTGAGACCCAATGGAAGGTTACCTGCACTCTCCACAACTTCAGTTGCGAGTTCCATGAAACCATGAGGTGGAGAGTTTTTACCAAAAGCAAATTGGCAAAACATCTCAAGAGCTTCCTTTTTAGATGGTAAATCCACCTCGTATATATAACTAATCCCATGAGATCGCAGAAGACATAAATCGTTTGTAGTCACAATAATTCTGCTCCCTGGACCAAACCAGTCACTATCTTTTGCCAGGGCATTTAGTAGCAGTAGATCATCCACACCATCCAAAATGATAAGAACTTTCTGATCCCGTAGCATTTCTTTCATCATACCCAAATGATGTATCCTTATATCCTTTCGGTTTAAAATTGTGGATAACAATAGTTGTTGAACATGCAACTTCGCACTATACTCATCCATGTAACCTCCCTTATTATAACCATTTACGAAAGCGAATAGTTGGAAATTTGAAGAGATTTCAAGATATAAAAATTTTGCAATGGTGGTCTTGCCAATCCCCGGGGGACCCCAAATTCCGACCATCTTCACTTCCTCGGATTCCAAGCACAACAGCAAATTTATTTTTGCAATATGAGCTTGGATTCCAACAAAATCATAGTAATCAATTGATGGCGTACGGCCCAGTAGTTTTGAAACAGCATTGACAATTTTCTCACTCATATTTGCTGCGTGATCCCTAACAAGGAGAAAAGATCATTATTGGACATTAAGTTTCAGGAATGGATTTCATTGGCTAATATTATCCCAAAAATGCATGAATCTTTAAACTCAGCATAAAATTTCTTAATCTAAATGCGAAAAAGGTTTGTGGTAGTATTATTTTTTTTTTGGCATTAACACTAACAGCTTAGACAATCCATTTGTTTCATATCCAAGACAATGCAACTAATAATGACTGAAGAATACGTACCAATCGCATCCTTGAATGTTTGTTATGTCGATTAAAGCTTGATGCCATTGCTGTTTCTCATCCGTTCTTTTGCTCTTACAAGTCTGTTCGAAGAGCCTTCCGAATTCGCCGGTCAGTTTCCGAACTTCTGAAGGATCAACATCATAGAAAATTGGTATTACTTTTTGACCCAACTCTTGCATGCACTTTGCGATCTCCACCGACTCATTCAGAAGCCAGCTTGAAGAGGCATACTTTTTGGAGAATACAACAATCGAGATCCTTGACTCTCTTATCGCTGGTACAAGCAGAGGGCGACTCAGATTTCCTCTGTCCATCTCATTGTCTTTAAATATGGTGATTGACTTATGTTTCAATGCCACAAGGAAGTGGCTGAGGAATGTTTTGCCAACATCTTGCCCACTGAAGCTCAAGTAAACATCATACTTCCAATTGTGAGACGAAGAAGAAGCCATAGAGACATTCTCAAAGTCTCCTGTTAAATCTTTCGAGCTACCAGGCAGCATGGATATTCCATGAAGGATTTCTTTACCCATTAGTAGTAGCAAACAATGCATCACTAGCTCCCCATTGGAAGATACACGTATGAGAGACCTATTGGCTAAGTCCTTGAGCCCGGAGCTAATGTCCACGTCGATGCTAGCAATAACTGGTGCCACCAAATCAACATCCTCATCATTGAACAAACATGCCATGTAAAGAAATAAAGCTTTGTCTATCTCCTGTAATCCATCGTAGCTGACTCTCAATACTTCTTCAGCTTCATTACCAGAAAAGTCCACTGGATCCAAGGACAAACCTGCTGCTATATGCTCAAGACGTGTATTGCCAGTGGGAGTAGTTATTACAGAGACTCCGCATCTTGTCACTGTGCAAGTATCACCTAGACGCTTCATCTGACTGTTAATAGGAAAGAATTGAAATACAACTAAATCAGCTACGATATTGGGGTCGTTTCCTTCGTCAGTGCTTGGACACATTTTGGCATCACAGAAGACAAACAAATGATCCTTTTGGACTTTTGGAACAGCTATCCCTGCAGCCCAACAATGCAAATTTCTTTCTATCCTATAAGAGTGGCCTTCCTTGTTTTTCCATCTGCAAACACAAGTAATGCCAAAACCAGTAGCATCGTAAAAATCCTCTGAAAATGCAACTTCCACTAGCATAGCAAAGCCCACAAGCGTACTCTTCCAAAGAGGATTTAGTCGTGTCATTACAGAAGATCCTGGTTGCAGATCAAGAGTGGAATTTTGATTCACATGCGAGGGCACACAGAAGCTGAAAGGCAGAGGTTTTTTGAGTTTCTGTTCCAGTAATGCAAATAAGTCAGATATGATATGAAGAGGATGTTGCGGGGGTACATATCAGGCATTTATATATATATATAGAGAGAGAGAGAGAGTTACCTGTGGATGCTCTATTGGTAGGTGTTTTACATTAGCCAGCGCTTTCACTAAAAAATAGTTGACCACTTGAGGAGATAGATCAAAACAATTACTGAATGTGTAATGCATAGGAAACTGCTCGCAGTCAAAACAAATTGATTTCAGAGAGACACAACCATGCGCATACAAGAGTTCTAGACTTTTAGGAAGTTTTGGCACTTCTCTTACCGCAGTGCCAGCAATATATAACTCTTTCAGGTTTGTTGGGAAACCCTGAATAGTCTCGAGCTGTGAACAACCAGACAAATCAAGAACTTTGAGAAATTCTAAATTACCCATGTCAGGCAGACTTTGCAAACGAGAACAATCTTTCAGATCTAAGAAAATAAGTTTGCCAAGATCTTGACAAGATGAGCTAGATTTCATCAGACTTGTTACACGCTGAAGTTTCATGACATCTGAAAGATCCTGGAATTCTGCAAGAAGGCTCTCAAGCTCTCCACCAGTTGGCTTAACAATGGAAAGTGGTAGTCCTACTATGCCAGTTCCCTGTAGATGCAGTGTCTCAATATTTGGTGGAACCTGAGGGAAAATTTTGATTTCTGTGCAACCTGAAATATTAATAACCCGTAAATGCAGCAATTGACCTGTGGCTGGGAAACTCTGCAGTCTTGTACAACCTTGGAGATCAATTACCTCAAGATTTTGAGCTTTTAAAATATCGTCAATATCAACTAGTTGCTGCGAATGAGAAAGCCTGATCGTCCTCAACATCTCCAGGTTCTGAGAAAAAAAAATGCAAATGGAATAAATAAAAATATTTTTAGGTATTGATAAGGGTGAAATACGCATATCAGAGTTTGCGTACCTTGGTTCCACCCCAAAGTTTCTGAAGTTGACTGTATGGCATGTTGATTTCAACAAGGTGCATAGGATCAAATTTTTGAGGCAGATATTGCAGAGGATAGCTCTCCCAATGCAGGAGTCTTAGCTCATTAGGAAGAGAATGGAGAAAGCCTTTGGAGAAATTGATCACAGGATGGATTTCAGGATTGGAACAATAAATCTTCAGCAATCTAAGGTTCAACATATTCACAAAGGCAGCAGGCTTGACATCAAAACTTAACTTTGATGTGTCTAGAAACATGCCTTCAATGTCTTTAGTGCCCTGAAAGAATAGTGAAAGTCGATATATCAAAACGTTCAGTCACATTCAAAAGTAAGTTTAATATCAAAGTATCGAAATATAACAACAGACCTGATCACATTCAAAAGTTGTTTTGTGTTCATTACCTTCTAACAAGTATTTGATGCTCCAAGGTTCCCACAATCTGCGGCGCCTCTCAATATGTGTTGTTTCTCCAGTAATTATTTCTCGGCCAACATCCTGGATCAGATTATGCATTTGCAAAAGGTTTTCTGAAATAGTAACGAGACACTTGTCAACAAGAACGTCGACTCCAACATGTGGAAATAAATCACAACCCTCCAGCAATAGCATAACGTAGTCCACATTTTCTCCCCTGAAGAAACAAGCTATGTCCAGAAAAATGTTCTTTTCGCTGTCAGTGAGCGTGTCATAGCTGCTCTTGACTACGTCAACAATCTCAGGGGGAAGACATTGCTTGAGTTTGAGGACTGCATTCTGCATTTCTGACAGATTTTCCTTACCTTTCAGCTCTCTGCCATAGATTCTGAGAGCTAATGGGTTTCCATTAGCATATTTAATCACCTTCATTGACAGCTCGTGGATATTCTGCTCGCCCATACCCTCTATAGACGCACACAGCAGGAAGAGTTGAAGAGCCTCCTTCTCATTTAGACCCTGAACCTCGTATATTTGATGGACTCGGCATAGACGAAACACCTGCTTATCTCTAGAGGTTATGATGATCAGGCTTTCGGGACCAAACCAGTCAAAACCTCGAAGAAAAGACTCTACAGTCAGAGGATTGCGCACATCATCAAGAACAACAAGAACTCTCTTATTGTTTAATTTGTCTCTAAGCAAGCTCAGTTTCGAAATGGTAGAAGCAGCAGCATTTTCTTTCAAAAATTGTTCCTCCAGTACACGATAAAGACCCTTCTCAAGAATAACTTTGTCATAGTCTTGGATAAAACAACAAGCATCAAATTCCCCAGACATTTGGTCAAAGACTGCTTTAGCAAGTGTTGTCTTGCCTATCCCAGGCATTCCCCAGATTCCAACATGGCGGATGCCCAGAGGTTGCTTACAAACCATGTTTTCAATCTCCAGCAGCTTCGAGTAGATTCCAATTCGACCCATATAAAACAGCTTCTCATACACATCTCTGACAATCTCTTTAACAAGTTTGGAGTCACTGCACTCCTCCCTGCGCCTATATATGATCAAGTAATGAAGAACTGTAGATTGGAAGAACATTACACTAGCCTACCATTTTTTTTTTTTGCCAATTTTCAACATCAGGAAATGGAAGGATAATCTCAAGTAGCAATTATCAAATCCTAGCTTTCTACACCAAGATCTTTCCAGAATCGGATGGTTTAAGATTAAAACCTTAGAATTTCAGTTGTAATGCCTACTTTAGAAAAATGATGTGAAGATTTATATATCAAAATAACTAGAATACCTGGACTCGTGGCATTGTGATAAGCCGCTCATCTTCTGCAGCCATTCGCTCCCTACTGGTCCGACGCCGTACAACACTGGAACCACCACCTGGTCGTTGTTCCTCTGGCACTCGAGAATCTTCAGGAGCTTGTCAATGTACGCGTGGCGGGCTCGCGGTTTCCAGGTAAAACCACCACAGAAACCCTAGCTTTCTCGACTTTTGCCTGCGCCTCCTTGGAAAGCAGATCGCCGCTATCCACCAACACATCTATGCCTTTTCGCCGGAGAGCGTCAGAGAGGTGGCTGATAAAAGAGTACCGCACCTCGTCTACACAGCTGATGTAGACGATTTGCTCAGCAGCCTTTTCACAATCGGTCATGATTTCATACCTTCACAGAGTTCGAAACCTTCAATTTTGCTGTAAGGCCCGGTTGCAGTTGAAACCAATTATGGTCTCCGATCGCTTCAACAGATATGCTTCTGGGTTCCATTGTCAACGATTCCCAAAGATAATTGATCCTTTTTTAGTGAATAGAAAATACTATCGCGGCTGGCTGATGTCTTGCGTTTTGGGCAATCTAACCTTTGCTTTCACGTGTTTTATCGAGTCTTTTCAGCTCTTATCGAGTCTTTATAGGTCTAGAATCATTTAGAAGGAGAGTTTTGGTGATACGGAGCAGCAAGAGGTGAAACCATGCAAAAAGGAACGAAAATGC